>JACEGR010008373.1:0-37778 GCA_014170235.1 Listronotus bonariensis
GTTATAAGTATCAAATTACAATTATCCCATAAAGATATCCCGCTAGAATTGACGCTACAAATTGAAATAATTCACTTGAGGGAACAACTACAACGCATATACGCCACCGCAATGCCACCGTTGCGTTTAATCAGCCAGACATATACACCGCGAGCAGGTGCTAATCCTGTGGGATAATACAGCCGCTGCTCCACCATTTCTGTCAGCTGCTTACTCCATGCTATTCAGCACAGTTGTTAGAAACTTGGATAATAGAAATCCTAACCAGTGTAAATCCACCTGTAAAACGTCTTTGTTGATTGTACAGAACTATATGTATTATACGTGATTACAACATGGGTACACATGGTAATTAGTGTCCTAAAGTTACAACAGTTTTATTAGGCTCTTTAAAGGTCAACAGGACACCCAAATAATGTGTCAGCCATTAGTTACTTATTTATTACTACTTAAAATACAAAATTATTTAAATTAGTGAATAAGTACCCTTTAAAGCTATTTATTATTAAGGTTTAGATAAAAAAATTGATAATTGTGTTTTTTAATCCTTAATCTCTCAGCTCCTTTCTTTTTGATTCAGCACAGTTGGTAAAAAAAATCTTCCGCTTCCTCCTTTCATTCAGCACAGTTGTTCGAAACTCGGATAATTAATATATTAACCCAGTGTGCATTCACCTGTACAATATCTTTGTTGATTGTACAACTATATTTATTATAGTTGATTACCACATGTACACACATTATAGTAATAAGTGTCTTAAAACTACAACAGTTTTATTAGGCATATTGAACACTCTAATAATGTATCGGCCACTAATAACTTTGCGTTTCTTTTTTGATTTAAAAATACAAAATTATTGGAAATCGGTAAATTACCAGCATTTTTAAGGCTTTTAAGTAAGTAGTAGTAGTAAGTAGAGTTAATATTTAAAAAGATGGCAATTGTGTTTTTTAGTCGTTGTCCTGTCAGCCTCTTTTTTCCTGTTATTTAGCGCAGTTGTTAGAAACCTGGTAGGAAGAAATCACCAATGTAAATCTACCTATCAAATGTCTTTGTTGATTCTAGAAAACTTAGCAAAATGTATTACCTATAAGTGATTAGCACATTTGTACATATGGTAATTAGTGTCTTGAAGTTAAAACTGTTTTATTAGGCTTTTATAAAGGGGATACAGACAACCCGAATATTCTGTTGGCCATTAGTAACTTCGCTATTATCTTAGTCAGTATAAATCCATCTTTAAAGCGCCATTGTTGATGAGTACAGAACTAAATGTATTATACGTGATTACCAGATGTGTATATATGGTAGTGTCTTGAAGTTACAACAGTTTTATTAGGCTCTTATAAAAGGTATGCATAGGATACAAATAACGTGTAGGGCAATAGTAACTTTGTTATTAGATAAAATTAAAAATTATTTAATTTGGTACAAAAGTGAAATTTTAACGGATTTTTAATATTTTAGGTTAAAACAAAACCACTAACCATCGTTTTTCTAGTTAGAGAGTAAAATATCTTTTTTTTATTTTTATATATTTAATAATATTTTTAAAACAATCTTGCAAAGTGTTTCAAAAAAATACCATAGCTGCCAATTTTCAGTAGTTTTGGAAATACGACCATCCTTAGAACTTTAGCAGTAAAATAGTTTTTTTAATACAACAGCCTGTATATTATATTTGAAAAAGCAAAAAAACTGTTTTGAAAATATTAAAAATGATTATTTAAAAAAATGTTTAGAAATAAAAATAACTCTTAACTACGCGAACTTGTTTATTTGCAAGAAAAAAGATTTTTGTATTTTTTTATGCGAGAACAAGCGTTTATGTGACTTTTTCCTGTTTTGACAGTTTTTAAGCTTTCTTTAGATATATTGCAATTTCCAACAATAAGTATTTACAAATGTACAAATTTAAATTTTCATCGTTTTATCATAAAAAATTTAAAAGAACTTTTTGGAAATGAATAAGTTTTAAGCATATTTAAGAGTTATTTTTATTTCTAAACATTTTTCTTTAATATTAATTTTTGATATTTTTAAAAATAAGGGACTATTTCTCTTGAACAAAATTAATATTTTTGAGATACCTCGTATGCACTAAAAAAAATATCTATGGATTGCTTTTTAGGTTTTAAAAGTTGCAGAACTTTTATAAGGAATAACTCTTCTATCGTAAAATTAATAATAAAAAGTTTCCCATATGTAGAGAACTCAGGCGGACACGCTGTATTTTCTTCCTAAGCTGTAAGCACTAAGCTTAGTGCCGTAAATATAATAGTAATTTTAAAATTATACATATTTACCATTTTTTAGATTTGAAATATTTGGATGCTTATATTTTTAAAAATAAAAGTGATTTTAAATTTTAGTGGTACACAGAAACATGATTATAACAAGTTGTGCTTCTTATTTTGGTGTTTATTTACGTTAGATAATATAAACAACAAACAAGGAGTAAATAGATCCTACAGATCGAGTTTTAATAATAAAAACAAAATGTTTATTCCAAACAAAGATGAATAAAAACTAAACTATTTTTATAAAAGTTAAAAACGTATGTGAAAACAAACTTATTGCTATAAGTGGCAGCCCTAGAATTTTCGAATTACGTTATTTTATACTGTGCAAGGCTTTTGCGGCCACCTTCCTCTAAACTTTAGTTTTTGGACTATTCGGCCGTCGTTGTAGATTTTGTTTCCTTGACGTGTCGCCAGCCCGCGAGTGGTTAGCATCCTCAGAAGGTTCCTAGTAGACAACTAGGAAGCTTTTGAGGATGCCAACCCTCGCGCTGGCAAACGTCAGGAAACAAAATCTACAACAACTTAATAGCCCATAAAAACTTAAGTTTACTTATTCTAGTCCATAAATTTAAATAATTTTTTTCATAATTCGATAGTAAAGGTATTTAAGAATATCTCTCTGAAAGGATTTTTCACAATTTAAATTATTTGCAAAATTACAGTGTGACATAAGCGGACGACTGTAACAATAGGCGATTGGAGGGCGGGCTACCTCAATGATTTAAAAAGGCTACCCGTATAAATAACCCTCTCTCCCTTCCATAATACTTCCATAGACTACACCATGTATAAAGCTGGGATGGCCGATTAAAAGAACGTATGGTATCTGGTATATGTACTGGGGCGCATTCAGAATCGACGCCCGGTAAAGGCCCGAAAAGACATGCGCAGTTAGAAAGGCCCTATCAAAACTAAACATAGGAACAAATTCGTTTACCAAGGTCAAGGTTGAAGTAAAGTTTACCCCAGTTTTGTCGAATCTGAATGCGCCCCTGTTCTATCAACTATGCTGCCTGAAACTTAACGTAAAACTTTAAACGCGTTTTTCTCGAAACTAATTTTTTCGATACGGTCTCTACGATATTTCATATTCTAATCAACCGACTTACTTAAAATTTGGCATGAATGTCCTTTATATATCTTTTCATCGCGTTAACAAACAAAAACTAAAAATTTTAAATCTGTAATACTTTTAAAAAAATCGAGAAAGCTTAAAAATAAGTGAAAAAACAAACTGTATTTTTGACTTGCCGCCATTTATGGAAAAACAATTTTGTTTCAGTTTTGTTGTTTCATGCAATAAAGACATTCGTATTAATTTAAAAATCTGTTTTTTTATTGACTACAAGGGTAGAAATCATGTCGACGAGGACATGGCTTTTTTTCTCAATCCACTTCAAGGACGTATATTTTTTGGTTCGCCTCCATTCATCAGAAAAAATCTAAGCTTTAAATCCAGACTTTTGATTTGTATTTTTTGTAAATTTAATAGAATTTTTTCGTCAATCAACAAAACCTGTTTTTTTATAGTTAGAGGCATCTGAAATTCCTGCATAAAACATTGTAGACTAAAAAAATTCAACTGGCCATTATTGTATTTAAACATTGTATTGTAACATAACTACATAATTTTAAAAATTTTAGAATTTGTTCATAAAATTTGTTTAAATAAGATTTTCCCTGGGGAGGGGGAATGGGTGACCAAAAAATCAACTTGTTTCTGCAAAATGAAAAAGAAAAGTTTCTTATCTAAAGTGTTACTTTCTCTCAAATGTTTCTTAAAGTAATATTGGAAATAACTTACCTTGCTTCCAAAAATCAGCCCCAGGAGTAGAGTTACACTAAGTTGAGTATGCACGAAGTAGATGATATACATTAAATCGGGGTTAGCAGGTTTTTGCAGAAAGAACCTGTAAAAATAAGTTGCATTAATTTTTTCTGTGTTCAGAGATTTTTATTAATTATGCATCTCTATACGGTCCAACTAGGCAGGTACCCGAATTTTCCACTTTGTTCGTTCTTTTATCCCCAGAGATTTAAAAATAAGAAACCTGCTGCCCGCGGAGGTCTTTCCTTCTCCGACAAATCTTCAAGTAATAAGATCCCATGTTAACACAAAGTTAGATTTTTGAGAATCCATATAAACTCCCCACAAAAATTATCACATATTCTCGATTTTTTCATAAAATTTAATACAAAAATGCTTTTTAATAGTAAATAACAATGATTACGCCAAATTTACAGCTTTGCCTTCATTAAACATTTTATTTTTCCACGAACTTTAACAAAAATGCAGTTTTTAAAATCGTTAACATGAAGATAAAGTACTCCATTCTAGAGACTACATAAAATGTTTAAAAAAAAGTAGGTAACTTTTTTTAACACTTCGAAGCTTTTTTCTTACTTTCAATTTGTGTTTTGTTTCCATGCCTACTACAATAAACCGCAATATCAATTTATGCAATTTAATAGTTAACGCGACATCAAATGAACCAAACGGTCAAGTTACCTCTGATTCGTCATTATTTCTTTTAGTTCATCTGTCACTAGTTTTAAAATTTGACAGTTTGCGAATAAATTTAATAGAAATTATTTAAAATAAATAGTAATAATGGATTTGGATAACTAAGAAATTGAAACGGAATTGATACTGTTTTAGTATTATTTCTACAAAAAGTAAGTACATACAATTTCCTAAAATTAAATAACGGCGTAGTTATGAAGAGGATAATTGTTTTTTAAAAATAAGGAGGCTATGATTTTTTGTTGCAATATAATGGCTGTGCTACAAAAATGACAATTAATAAGTTTAAATAAATAAAACATGTTTAAACTGGTAATTTGGGGAATTTTATACGGTCGTAGAAAAATATAGTATGTAACATATGCATAGTGTCTTTTTTACTCATGGGAGTGCCGCACTCGCCTAACGGCTCGTGCTGTCAAACTTCCCATTCGTAAAAAAGTATCGCTTTATGCACTTGTTACATAAATTACTACTTTATAATTGTCTTGATAACTTTATTATTAAAAAGTATGACCATTAAAATTAAAGTATTTTTGTATTGAAACTTATAAAAAAAAACATGCATATGCGAGAATTTTTGTGGCAAGTGTATTTAATATGCAAATTTTTCAGCAAGTTTGTAGGACTACTGCACCAAATTACATGATCACTTTTTTTTTAAAGACCTGAAGTAACTATCAGGGATTTGCGGTGTCCTTTAGTTTTGCTTTCTATGCGTAAACAAATTTGTTTTCGAAAATTAATTATTGAGAAACAGTTAGGGTTAAAGAGATTTAAAGGTATAAGGTAATAACATAAAAATATTTTAACTGGAGCCATACCGGGTGCCTCTAAAAGGGGAGGAAAATGCTACCCAGTGGCGGCGCCAGCTTTTTTAAGTTGGGCGATACCCGGCGGAAAAATTTGGAGAGTGGGCAGCAAACTGTGTGCTAGGGCGCTATTAGCCCCCTTCCAATGTTATTAAACATTTAAAATATATTATAGTTTTTTGACATACATATGTATGTACAGGGTGGAGCCAAATTCGACGCTTTTAATAGGAAACTCATGTATCGGTAGGTTTTACACAAAAACTGACTCCCATTTGCAAGTCTCAAATTTTAGGCTAAACTTACTGGTGAAAAGCGCAATTCGCTATCTTGCGTCGTTTACTCGCGACAGCGTGTTTCTTAATTTCGTGCGTTTTCTTTAATCCTTTATAATTTTTTTAAATCTGTAAAAGCTTTGTTACAGCAACTTTTTATGCAGATTGCAGAAGACCTTAAAATAGGGGCGGGATAACCCATGCACTAAAGCTACTCGGCACATTGTGCGCGCGCCCTGTCTTTTTACGTCTGGGTGATGTCAGCCAGACGGGAACTACAACTTAATGTTCCGAACCACGGTCCTATGCGCGACAACTTAAGACCTCGTCCCCACCTAGGGGTACCTAACGAACCTACCAACTGAGTGGGGTCCGCATGTCTACGGTTGCGCAGGGCACGGCAAAGTGTGTTCCGGTGCCTTGGTCCTTGCTGGCTATTATCGTCGATACTTTTTGCACTTAGTCCGTCTTGTTGAGCTAACCACTAAATTTCTGACCTTGGCCGCGGCAGGATTCGAACTCACATCACGTCGGTTGTGCGCTCAACGAGACCCGGCGCTTAAACACGCTAGGCCAACACCCGACAGAGATTGCTGAAAGGATCCTAGTTTTTCTGAGGTGACCCATTTTTTTTTTATTTATTTATTTTTGTAAATTTTAAATGAAACACCCTGTATAGTATTTTAGTATTAAAATGCTTTAAAAATAAAATTTTTAAAAATGTTTTACTTTAAACAATTCTAATATAACTTTTTATTTTTTTAACTTTTATGGCAGAAAACCATTTATAATAATAATTTAATAACTTAAATAAGGGTAAAGAATAATTTTTTAAGAGTAAATTAATTTATTCGGTAATTGTCTAGAAAATGTCCGGAAATCCGATTTAAACCAAATTTTTATACGGGGGTTTTTAGGGCGCTGATCACGAATCCGAAAGAATTTTTAGTCGGAAACGTTTTGTTTTCACGATATCCATCATCAAAGTTGGTATTTGTACTTACCTCATTTTCACTAATTTCCCCCTCTTTTTACACAAAATTCGTGTTATAATACTGAAATGGCACACAATATTTCTTTTACCATCAAAAAACCTTTTAAAACCATTTTTTTAATTCATTTTTTTGCCTTTTTAAACTAATTTAACAGCTTTACTTTAAACCAATTCGTGTATGCAACCACGAATACACATACATATGTGTATTCATAGTTGCAGCGTTTAGGAGTAAAATATTTGCAATTTACAGAAATAAAATGTGTAAAATAAATAAAAACAGGTTTTAAAAGGTGTTTATAACATATTGTGTGCCAATTTAGTGTTCTATTAAAAAAATTGTGCAGAAAGAACGGGAAATATAGTGAAAATGAGGTTAATACAAATACCAACTTTGATGAAGAGATATCTCGAAAACGAAACGTTTCCGACTAAAAATTCTTTCATATTCGTGATCAGCGCCCTAAACCATTTATTTATTGATGTTTTTGCCCCAAAAACTTTTTAATCAGGTTTTTATTAATACGTTGTAATTTATTGTAACAAACGACAATAACTTTTACGTATGCAGGTAAATTAAAGATGACCACGGAAAACAAATGCAAGCTTTTTGCTATAAGGCTTAAATTTAGTTTGCATTTGTTTTCCATGGTCATCCGTAATTTACCTGCATACGAAAAATTATTGTAGTTTGTTACATTAAATTACATCCATAGAATAAATTAATTTAATCTTTAAAAAATATATGCTTTACCCTTATTTAAGTTATTAAATTATTAATATAAATGGTTTTCTGCCATAAAAGTAAATAAAATAGAAAAGTTATATTGAGATTGTTTAAAGTAATGGTAGGATTTACATCTAACATTTATTGCATGATATTTATGTCAGACAGACAATTCTGGGTAATGTAAACAGTCAAAAATGTATGTCTGCTAGAATTTTGTTATTGTTTACATTTCTGTCTGACATAAACATAAAGCAATAAATGTCAGATGTTAACCTACCATTACTTTCCAGCCAATATTAGTATCTAATAAATGACAAAATATGCAATATCTCTAAAACAGATTAAAATAATCATAAAGTGTAATTTATTTTTGAAAAGGTAAATTTTTAAGTTTTTATTTACTAAAATAATTTACAGGTTTTTCTACATATAATAGTACAAAAATAAATAAATAATTTAAAAATGGGTCACCTTAGAAAAAATAAGAGCACATTTGCAATGTGCATAAAAAGTTGCTGTAACAAATTTTTTACAGATTTAAAAAATTCCAAAAATTAAAAAGTTATAAAGGAATAAAGAAAACGCACAAAATTAAGAAACACGCTATAGCGAGTAAACGACGCAAGAGAGCAAATTACGGTTTCACCATTAAGTTTGTCGTGACATTTGAGCCTCTGCAAATGGGGTCAGTTTTGTGTAAAACATACAGAAACATCAAATTCGGTCTATATAAGGTCACGACATTCGGCCATATTGCTTTGACGTGTTATGACATCACAACTCCCATTTTTCGGCCATGTTGTTCAGTGCCGGAGATATACAGTTTAATGTATTATTAGAACGAACGTTTACACAACAGTTTTAATTATTAATAAGTTGTAAATTCTTTTACTTTAAATAAAAAACATTTGGAATTACATCTTTCAACAAATATCACTTCCAAAACAATGCAAAATGAAATGCGCAAATTCTAGACGCCACTGGATTGATCATCAGCTTTGATTTTACCCAGTCTTGCCAACTTTTCTCCGTGGAGTACCCTTCCTTGCGTCCCCGACCTCGAACCGCCTAAAAGTTGAGGATATGTCGCAACCTTATAAATATAAACTAACCTTGCAGAAACATAAGTGTCCTATTAAAGCGTCAAATTTGGCCCACTCTGTACATATACAGGGTGGGTATAAAAGGTGCGAAAAAAATGCTGCTTTATATTCCTGATGCTATAATATGACGATCTAACCCAACTCACCTTCGTCTAAAAGTAGCTGATTTCGCAAATACAGGGTTTAAAGTTTCAATCGGGATTTAGTTTTGTTTTTATGAATAATTTTATTAATAATTTGTGTATTGTCACGATATTCGACTAGTGGGTATTTTGAGATGTGAAATATTAAAACCTGCTCTCGTTTTAATTGTAAAATTTAGAGGGTAACAACTGGCAGTTGTCAACTGCGGTCTCTAGCAGGCATTTAAAACGAAATAACATTTTTTGAGCCACTCTGCATTTAACTTTTAGATATAAATTCTTATTCTTTAACATATTTTAAAGAGATAGCTGGTAAAAGTTAATTTAAGCAGGAAGCCATTGTTTTTTAACACAGATATCTCCAAAACGGCTGTTCAAATCAACTTTTGCCAATTATACCCTTTTAGGTATAACAAAAATGTTAAAGAATAAGGAAAGTGGCTCAAAAAACCGCTTTGCTTTAAATGCTTGCTAGATACCGCTAAGTTTAACAATTAAAATGAAATCAGATTTTAATATTTTACTCCCTAAAACCCCCTATAGCCAAATATTGTGTCAATACATCTATTTTTAATAAAATTATTCATAAAAACTAACTACAGATTGAACTTTTGACACCCTGTATGTCCAAAATTAACCACTTTGGGACTTGGATAATATAGGTAAATAGTCATATTTTAGGCTTAGAAATTTATGGCAGCATTTTTCCGCACCTTTAAAGACCCTGTATATTATAAAAATATGGCTTAAAAGCGCCTCTCCCTGCGCCATTGAGCGCAAAATTGCAATTAAACGGATACAGGGCGTTTTAAAACTTAGATTAAATATTTTAGAGTCCTATAAACTTGTGTCCAATGTAGAATTCAAAAATTTTTTCCGGGGGAGTTTAATATTCCAGGGGGATCTTGAAGTTACCAAAAATTATTTTCTCCAAAAAGTTGAAGAGCAAAAACAAGAGGTTTTTAAGCGTAAAAACCAAACTTTTTGTATTATCTACAGGTTGTCTTTAAAGGTCTGTACAAAAATGTTACGACAAACTCTTTGGACCCAAAAATAAAACGATCTAATGTAAGTTACCTTAATCAAAAGTGATGGTTTGCGACATACAAGGTGTCCAAATTTCCATTGTATTTTAGTTATCTATAAATATTTTTTTGAGATTAAAAATATTTGTACAAAATTTGGAGTATAAGAGGTGAGAAATCGAAAACTGTACGTTTTTGATGTAAAATTTGAAGCGCCACTTGTAGTGCTTTGCCTATATTTAAAATGTCATACCTCTTCTATGGCTAGGTATATTATGGCTCAAAAATGTTATACTTGGTGGTTTTAGAGATATTAAAGAAAAAACGTGTTATTTCATAAAAATTGTCCATTGCTTTCCTTTACGCTTTATCTAGGCTACCCAGCATACTCCAAAAGGTCTGTGCAAAATGCTACCACAAATTCTTTGGGCAAAAATACAACGATCTAATGCAATTTTACCTTGGACGAAAAGTTGATCGTTTAGGAGATAGAGGTTTTCAAAATTTCTATTTTATTTTTTTACTTTGACTACCTGTATTTCGCAAAGGATCAACTTTTTAACTAAGGTAACTTGTGTTAAATCATTGTTATGTGGCGAAAAGAAATTTGTCGTAGCATTTTGTACACACCATTTAGAAAAATCCGGATGGCCTAGATAAGGTGTGAATAAATACAAAATAATTTGTGAAATAAAACTTTATATCTGGAATACCTCAAAAACGATTGTTCGTAGCAATATTTACGTTTCTTGTTCAGAAAATATGGTAAAATATATATTTTTTAAAGTTAAAATATACAGAGGACCAAAAAGTTATGGCATTTTAAACATAGGCAAAGAACTGCAGGTGGCTCCCTCTATATTGCACAACAAAAACGAGCAGCCACCCTGAAAAATCCACTTATACCTAATTTTATGGAAAAGTTTATAATAATAAAAAATATATTTAAAAATAAGTAGAATAAAATGGAAACATAAGCAGCCTGTATCTCGTAGAAGATTAACTTTTCGACTAAGGTAAATTGGGTTAGATCGTTGTATTTTGGCCCAGTAAATGTTTACTGACATTTTGCACAGGACGTGTAGAGACACCATATATATAATAAACTGTATCCTATGAGATTACATTCATACTGATTTAACACCAAATTTCTCCGGGGGGTGGCCTCAAGGGGAAAATGTCCTCCCGGGCCACCCCTGAATTTAACGCTGCTTGTGTCCCAAAAATGTACCCCTAAACTACAGCCTTAGTAATTTGTGTAAGGAAATCGTTTATTTTAAATTGTGGCTACAATTTCGCATCAAACCTCATGAAAAATTTCCAATTCCTGTTACTTAAGGAGTTGTATTTATTGTTTGCCCTATAAAAGGTAAAACTCAATGTTAAAGGGCAGTAAAAATGGTGGTAAAGCCTGTTGATGATCAAAAGTTGATGTGGACGATTAATTTTTTGAAAGTTAAGCTACACCAGCATTTCGGCAACAGAAAATCCATCATTTCAAACACCTTAGATGTAATATTTTATTTTTATTTAAATTTAACAGTATCTCTTTCTCTTCAATTTTTAATATTGCCACTCAACATAATTTATTTAAGAATACCGTGATTCGGATGTTTTAAGTAAGTATAAATTAAATAAATGGTTTAAAAGAATGGGATAGTATTTTTTTACCAGGACCTTTTCGCGTTTTTGTTTCTTGCTCAATTAGCAGGTTGAGCGAGAACAATTTAAGGTGGGCGCTCGCACAACCGCGCCCCCCTGGCGCCGCCACTGATGCTACCACAAATTCCTTAGCCTAAAATATGACGATCTAACCCACCTCAGCTTAGTTCAAAAGTGGATAATTTCAGAGATACAGTATCTAAAAAATCTTATGTGGTTTTACTTTTTTGTAAATAATTGGCCTATGACACAATATTTAGCTGATGAGGGTTTTGGGAGGTGAGAAATTAGAATTTGCTTTTAATTTTATTGTAAACTTTAAAGGGCCGGCACCTGCGATACCTTGTATAAATATAAAACGAAATAACTTTATTTGAGCCACTTTGTATTATTTAACTTTAAGATAAAAATTCCTATTCTTTAAAATATTTTACATAGGTATACGTGGTAAAAGTTGATTTGAGTAGCCCTTCTTGAGATGGATTTAAAAATAACTGGTTGTATAAGCCCCATCTATTTAGCGGCCCGAAATGTGTCATAATGGTCACTAAGTGTGACGAATTGGTCATCCATACACCAACTTTCAGCGTTTTGAAAATAACAAGGTCATCAAAAATTTTAGCACTTCAAATTAATCAAACATTGCTTGGGTCACAAAATGGTCAATATTGGTCAGTATGATTAATTAAATGGTCAGCAAGACTAAAGAAGTTCTCTATTAAATAAAGACATTTAAAGTTGAAAAAAAATTGCATTTAAAAGTTTTAAAGCACATCGAAGTAAAAAGTGAAAAATAATTTTAAACAATTATGAACGAAAAATACTAGTATTTTTGTAAAAAAGCGTCGGACGCTTAATATTCGAAAAATCAATATCATTTCTAACATATATATATATATATATATATATATATATATATATATATATATATATATATATATATATATATATATATATATATATACATACATACAAGTAAAGCTACTAAAAGCGTCTTAAAACAAATTCTGAAAGCTAGTATCAATTAGATAATTAGTCATAAGTATTTAATATTTGGTCAAAGATACTGAAATAAATATAAAATATAAATAGTTTACTCGTAAATTGACGTAGTCGCCCTAACCAGAACTAAGCTTGAACTCTGGTAGTGCAGAGCAAATTTTCATATTCACGCAAAAGAGTTCTATTGTCGAGCAATAAATGTGCATGTTAATTTGTCCGCACTCTGAGCGATCAATTTTCGTATTCACGGTGCTGATATTACACTCGGGGGATTGGAGCCTTTTGAAACCGTCGTTTTTGGCGGTGCCGCAGAGGGGAAGTGAAGTTCTAACCTAACAATTATAATGTTAGGGAATTATTGGAATTGATATAAGCTCTAGCAGTAATAAATTCAGCAGTATTTTGACTTTACGCATGCTCAGTAGTGGTAAGGGAAACTTTATTAAAGTTACTGCTAGACTTTAATTGTGCCAAAATATAGTCGGTCGTTTCCCTTCCTTATTTTGATATTTGAAAACAAAATGAGGTTAAGGGTTAAAGTAATTTTTGTTAATTTTCAAATTTTGTCTTTAAAATATACTAAAAAGTTAGAACTTCTCCATTTGTCACTATACAAAACAAATAAATAAAATAGACTATAAATAAAAACAAATAATATTCCAGTTTTAGGTTAAAAATAATACAAGCCTGTCATGTTGACCAATAACACTTCTTTACATAGGCGCCTTAAGGTTTAGCAGTAATAAAGTAAGGTTTTTCCCTTAATACTGCTAGCACTATTTGCCTATTCCAATAATTCCCTATTGTTTTTTTCGTGTGCTAGTCGATTTTTATGTGACATAATTAATATTTATTCGAAAAAAAACATGGGTATTGAATTGTAAGACTGAAAATTAATAATAAAATTAAAAATAATAAAAGAGACAGAAACTTTATTTGTGAGTTTAAATTTTGTGACAGATCGTAGAGATCAAGTTCAGTTGACGTCCTATTCAAGCGATAGTCTAACCGGGCTCGGTGACAATGCGTATTTTCTCGTTTCGCTCTTGCTCTTATAAAAAGCAACCTGGCACCGAGTTGGTTAACATTTTAATTGAACTTGTGCAGAGCAGAATTAGAATTGCTCGCTCTAAGTGCCTGTTTCATGAATTTACTATGGAATTTCAAGGTTACTAGTTGCTACATAAATATATTTAGCACCTCAACATCAACATTCGGAGGTCCTTTCATGGTGCCACCATGGTCATTAGGTCACACTAATTGGTCAGTAGTAAAATAGAATTAAGAGAAGTTATTTCAAATTTATTATTTGCTACATAAGAATATTTAGCCCCTCAATACTGAAGTTTGGAGCTCATCCGACGCGATATCAATTGGTCGCAATTTGGTCATGATTGAATAACTTGCAGTAATTGGTCATGACCAACTCGGAGCTGTTTTTCCATCCTCAAATTTTACAGTTGGGGCCTCTAAATAGATGGGGCTTGCTGTTTCGCCAGGTCTAAACTATTCAGAGTGTTGCAAAATAAGATGCAGATCTATGAATCCCTAGGTAATTTTAAGAAGAAAAGCTCAAATAAACCTTTAACTCTAAATATCCTAACTTTTTAGATACAAGGTGGTAAAAAAGCTTTTTTCTAACTTCACCATCTTCCCTAATAACACACAATATTTAGAAAACGTACGTATATGGTACACTTTAGGTCCGAACGTTCAAGACTAAAAAAGCGTTTACAAAATGTTTTATATAAACGTATTACAAACATTTCTTTACAACCTACATGTAACGTTTTTATTAACCATGTTCTGAACTTAAAAAAATTCAAATAATTATTTTCACTCAATTTTTTGATCGTACTTTTAAGAATAAGATATAACCTTTTTATCGGATAACTCTAAAAGTTGTTCCTTGAAAAAATATTTGAGGATCATTATTCGTAAGAAACGTACCCAGGAAATCCTGTTAGCTAGGAGCGCACCCTTAAATCTTCTGTCATGACATAAATGACATTTTATCATTTTTGGTGCATTTTTGCAAGTTGTAATTTAATAAATTTTATACGATTACTATTTCTTAATGTGCTGTTTTTATTTAGTATTTTTGTGATGTGCTGTTTTTCCCTCTTTTTTAGTATTAATAATAAACCCTACTAACTGATAATTATTATGTGCTAGTGGGGTGCTTGTTATTTCTGTACTCTTAACTGTAAATATAAACACAAGTAGTTTTAACATTTGATATGCACTCCTATTTTTTGGCCATAACTGTATATACATATAAGTTCAATGTGTGTTTTTAAATATAATTTATCTATCTCTTTGTTTTATGGCTCGGATACTAAGTCAATTCGCCAGTTCTTCTGTTTCGGTCATATAAGCTATTGCTCATAAGCTTTCCCAGCTTTTTCCGTGGAAACTCTGGATAATCGAGCTCGAAACTCCCAGACTTTCCTAGCATATGAATAAGAAACACTTCAAACAATAAACAACAGCGATGAACTTCTGAACATGCATAAATTGTGGCTGTCAAGCCAAGAGCTGCTACTGGTATCACGCATAACCGTCACTTTCACCACTGACGTTTCTCCGCAAGGCATGCGCACCTCCTCGACCATACGAAGACACCATGTGCTCAACACCAAAACGTAAAAATCTAAGGCTTTAAGAATCTTCACTCACAGCGCTTAGCCCCAGAAGAAAGAAGCCTCAATTTAGTGTGAATCTTTTCTCGATCCCCAAGGGCGACAGCAATGTCCGTACGACTCCTTCAGCCGCCTACCCGGGAAGTCTATGTAGACTTCACGTAAACGTAAACCGCACTACTTAAAGACCGCGGAAAGAGTGTAATAAAATTTAATAAATAAGATTATTTCGGCCTAACCTGAAATAAAAGTAAATGTTTGTTATTTAAATGTCAAAAACATTCACATTTAACATAAGCTGAATTTATAGAGACAAATATCGTAAAAATAAAATAAGAATATCTAATTAGAAGTTCCAAATAAAGGTAATGTGTTTAATCTGTAAATTCAGTTGGTTATTCTTATTTTATTTTATGTTATTTGTCTGTATAAATTCAGCGATACTATAAAAATATTTTTAAAATGTCCCAAAAAACCTTAAAAGTTGTTCCCAAAACGTTTCAGGTACTATAAAAAACGTTTCTAAAACGTTGTTTTTGTCGACACAAAAACTTTTAAATAACGTTAAAAGAACATTCACAAACGTTTCAAAACGTTTATCATACGTTACATAAAATCTACTTGAATGTTTTATAAATGTTTATAAAACCGACTTGTGCTATAAGGGTTGTACCTTTTAGGTTAAGCCATTAAGGATAAACGTTTTTAATTTTTTTTAAATCACCAAGTCATTTATACAGAGTTTGTCTCATCTCATCTGATTTGGTAGCATGACTATTCCAAACAGAGATATTTAACAATTGTCTATTTGCAAAACATATTCAGGTTTGCTGTCGTGAAAACGAATTACCAACTTCTAGGAATATTCAGGTTTGTATAAAAGCATTAGGCCCATAATAACAGTAGATGCTTAAAATTCCTTAAAAGGGGTATTTTGCAATTTCTAACCTGCATTTTCTGCATATCTGTTTAAAATCAGACCCTAACTTCGAATAATGTTCCCATGTCTCGGGAATGTCTTCTCCCGAAACACTTAGCTTTCCAAAGTGTGAGAATATAATTTATTATTTCTAAAACAATGCAGACGACTAACTATTTATCTCTAAAACTTTGTTTAAAAGGGTATATTAAAGAAGATGCTTTAAATAGCTCTAAAATTTGGCATTTATTATAAAATACAAGAAAATGTATTCATCATCTTTCAACTATCGAAATTTCTCTGTCGTAATAATAGGCTAGAAAGCTAGCAGTTAGGCACTCGGCACATGGGTCGGTAAAACTGCGACGAGACCGAGATTCGACGAGTTTTTGACAGTATGTACGCACATATTCGTGTTTGAAGTGGCGATAGCCGTACAGAGACGAGCATACGTTCAATGGTCAATTTTACTATATTTTCAGCCACTGAAATCATATGTCTATTGGAGAGCGCCGATGTTTCCCGAACCCCACCGCGACGGGGCAAAACTACCCCTTTGGATTATCCTATCGGGTCAATAAGTGCCACAACAGAGCTCCAAAAGTTTCCAAAAGTCTGAATCCTACCGAACATTATTTTACAGACAAAAAATTAAATGTTTTCTTACCTGACAGGTTGACTTCTTATGCTATTTTATTCATCTTTTCGCAAATATTCTTTTAAAGGTATAATTATAAAGTACAGGATGTTTTTCAACCTCGTTCACAAATCTAATATTAAACAAATCCATCTTTTGGTACAAAAATTTCTCGACACTAATTTTCCCGGGAAAAACCAGACACAATCACAATATGAATCACACACAATAAACAAAATACAAAACTGTTCTGTATTGCATTTGTTTACTAAAGGACGCGGTTTGCTGAGATCGGACACGCTAATATGCCTAAGTACTGTCAACGCCTGTAAAAATTCCGTTCTCGTCGCTGTTTTACCGACCCATGTGCAAAGAGCTTAACATTCGCTAGCCTTAGAGGTACAAAGTCAGAATTATGTGTATGATTGTTTTAATAACCAAAAAATAATATCACAAAAAAAAAATATCCCCAAGAATAGATCTAAAACTCTTTTATCAAACTATAGACCTATTTTACTTCTCGCAGTTATATGGAAGGTAGAGGAAAATCGCCTAATATCGGGTAGGTTCCTAATTTCGGACAGTACCTTATTAGTTAAATTGCTGCTGCATAGTAGTGGCAATATACCGGCAATAATACCAAATAAAACTCTCAGGGCCTAGTGAACTAAAATTTGGGTAAAGCACAAGCATTATGTATTAAACTATACAGCAGAGTTTTTAAGAGTTTGTCATAAATTTGTGTTTTCTGTAAAAGGTAGGTGTCTTAATTTTATTTAATTTTTAGGGACATAAGTTTTATTACGTTTATGACGATTATGTAAGTATTTTAAAATTACTGCCATTATTTCAACATTCAAATTTTGATCACTTGAAAATTTTACGGCTAGGTTTATGGGTTTAGGTTATTTTTACCTTTTACAAAAATTAAATTATTTTTACAAAATTTTATAAAAACATACTTTTGCGTGTCCCAAATACACTGGAATTTCTTTGGTTAAAAATATTTATTTATTTATATTATTTTGACTTATTAACAAAAAAAGAACCATTATTTACAATTGAAAATTCACGTGTCAAAATATCGACATTTTAAAAAAGTAGGTAGTCTTTTTATTTGTTGAAATCTTTACGTTTTGATGGTGTAAAAAATACGCATTACAATGGTAAATGTTCTCAGAAAATGCAATAAAAACTCGGATCCTTTTTAAAATCATTATTAGACCACAGTTGATCATTTTAAAACCAAAAAAAATTATACTGGGGTAAAAATGTAGAGAAAATAACAAAAATAAAAGGAAAAATAATTTACGGGCGATCTGATGTTGGGAAGTGGAACGCGTTAAATTTTTACGGATAAAAATAATTTCTCTCGATTTTCGGCAAAAGTACAAGTCTTACGGCAATGTATTTTCTAAAAAATTTACCGTTGTAATGTATATATTTTTTAAACTAAAAGTAGAGATTTCAAACAAAAAGCACACGGAATTTTTGAAAATGCCGATATTTTGACACATGTATTTTCGATTAAAAATAAGGATACTTTTTCAATATTAAGTCATAATAATGTGTATATTTGGGGCATATAAAGGTTACTTTTCACCAAATTTGTTGAGGATTTTTTTGTTAAAGATAAAAATAAATAACCAAAAACTGGTTATTTAAATGTTCTATATAAATTTCGAGGTTATGTAAAGGAAGTGTAAATACAAGAGTTGTAAATCTTTTTTATTACCTTAAACTTTGCTTTTTAACTTTTTTCCATAGGACTTGTAGTTTTTCTAAAAATCGAGAAAAAACGGTTTTTTACCTTTAACCCTCCCCCGCCCCCTTTCCAGACCACATATAGCCCGTAATTTATTTTTCCTTAATTTATGTTATATTTTTTCTTTTACAATGGGTTAATTCTTATTATATTTTTATTGTTTCATAAATTATCGACCTTGGTCTATTATGTTTAGAAAGGTGAAAACCTTTTTGCTCTTTAAAAAGTTTTTGTAACCAAATATATTGTTTTAGAAAAGTAAGGACCCTTGTCTTTTTTTTGGTCGTCAAAAATTTCATGTCTAGGGGCACCAAAGGAGTAAACTGCTTAGGGCATTAGGTACTCTTAATCCGGCACTGTATCTCTTAGATTATATTAACAATAAAACAAATAAATCACTGATTAACGGGCTGTATGAAAGCAACAGTTTCTTTACCAATTAAAACCATAATAAAACAAGCCGAGTTTATAAAAGGCTTTTATCTTTCTAGACAAATGCCCTTTTATTAATAAATACAATTAACTACGGTGCTGAACACTGTCTTACACTCGTATTTTACTTAAGTCGAAGACTTCTCAAAGCCATTTTATCTGTGAAAACCCTTTTGAATAATTTAGTAAATCTGTAAAGAGGAGCATAATTATTTTATAAGATTCAGTTCCGGATTAACCTATAAACACATTAAGCAATTGCTTAGGACATCACGCTGTGGGGGCAGCATAAAAGGGCATCCAGCAGAAAGATTAGAAAAAGAAATGACAATGACGAGTAAACGCAAAATGATATTGTTTTGTGTCTCAGGCGCGGCCGGTGGCTTTTTTCTCAGGTCGGGCAAATTTTGTGAGCAACAAATTGTGCCTCGCTATACAACATGTAACTTGTTACTGTAGTGACCCAGGATAATATTTCACTACAGCAAACAAAATTATAAAATATTTTAATAATCGAAAGTAAACATTTAGTAAAAATTTAATAAATAAAATAAATTAAATTAAAATTTTAATAAAGAAAAAAAATATTTATTTGGTTAAAACAAAAACAGGAAATATTATTTATTCGATTTTTTTTAAATTAATAATTTTTTTTAAGTACTAGGTGTTTCTTTTTAAAAACTAAGTTGCAAAGTAAATAAAAATATTTAAAAATTATTTTTAAATTAAAAAATGTTTTTAAAAGATACACAATATTTAAAAAAATAGCAAAGTCCTTTAATTTAAATTTAAATAAAATAATGCATACTTAAAAATTTTCTATCAGTTATCCAAATAAGAATTCAAATTCACAAACAATTTTATTTACTTTTTCTCATTTCGACTGTTGTCTTTAACCGATACCCGAAAACTGGAACAAACAAAAGAGTTTGGGTACGAAATCCTCTTTCCACTTCCTCTACTTAGTCGAGGCCAGGCATCACACGGTTTTCGGGTCGTGTGAAATCACCAAGTGCAAAACTGGCCACCTGCGGTTGTGCACACGGTACTACATTAAAATTCCCCGAAAAATCAGTACAAACTTTCACTCGGAACCCAAGTAACCTTCTACGTGATCTTTGGACGAAACAAAGAACTAGGACGATATAAAAAGACCTCGAAACCGTCTAAAAGTTAGTTACTTGTGAACAGTCATTGCCAAAAGTTAAAACAAAGAAATTGGGTCAAAATACACCCAGACGGGCGGTCAGAAAAAGTTAGTACGCGTATGTGTACGTGTATGTATGTATCTTTGATGGGTCTTTGATCGCGGAAAGTAAAATCCGTTTTTCTGTTAAATTGTTAAGACAAAAGTATGTGAATTCTGGGTGTTTTATGTATTGTAAATATAGTGAAAAATTATAGCAGATAATTATAATGGTAATTTTTATTAAAACAGTAAAGTGGATAAAAATTTAAAATAAAAAGTGTTAAAGTAAACTCAGTGTTCTAATATCATAAATTTGGATTAAATTTTCTAAACAACGATAAGTACAAATAAATAAAGGCTCCCTTTCGAAATTATCTACAAAGAATTAAGCTCCCTTTCAAAATTTTAATAAAGCTTTAAGCTTCTGAAAAACCGAATCCAACTAGAATCCTGTAGTAGCCCAAAAGAAAAGTTAAAAAAAAATAAATAAATGAGAGAAAGGGTTAAGTTTGGACTGGGCGCTTCATTACATTTTCTATACAATAAACACAACCTTTTTCTTATGGAAAGACTTTACCAATGATAGGTTTTCTACTTCTACCGAAAAAGTATGTACACAAATATCAACTGAAAAAACTATTAAATATTAAAATAACATTTTTCTACAACCGCTAAAAACAATGATGTTTTTTTAATCGCTTTCTTTACGATCTTTGCGACTTTATAAATTTTGTTATTTTAATTTAAGTTTAGAAATATTTATATAATAATTATTTTTACCGGTTTAAAGTACCTGTTTTCTCCTTTTCATTTGTCTTTGCTGGTCTGGGTAAGTCCTAACTAATCAGAAATCGTGATCAGAACTAACCTTTTGTTCCGTGGATTTAGTTTTAGAGCGGGTTTCGGACGTACATTTTTATTTCTAATCGTTTTTCAATGGTTCAAAGCACCACTCACTTTACATTGTAATATTTCCATTGAGAGTTTACATATTACATGTTAATTAACCTAACCTAAGTAAATTTAAAAACAAAACAAGTTTATTTATAAGACCTGCGCCTTCGTTTACGACACATGTCCGCGTAACAACACCACCTTGTGTTGCGCGAAAGCGAGAAACAATATGATGCAATGTTATGCCGGCAAACGCATGAACAAACTAATTATATCAAGGGTTGCATGCAGGCATTGACCGTGGTACGATTATGCATCTCTTTTTACTTTCCAAATTGCGGGTATATGCTTTCTTTTTGATTTTAATGCATTTTGGTCAAGCTAAACTATGACCTGGAAAATTCTCTCCATTCTCGCAAAGGGAGTTTTTGCATAATGATAGATTCGGAGAAAGTTTTTGCATAATAATAGATATGTGCTTTTTCTTTGTTAGAATTAATTGTTATTATTTTTAATTTTATTATGAATTTGGTGGGTCACTGACCAAAGGACCTTATGAACAAGCCGTGCCTGTTGTGTCTTAAAAGGTAAAGCCTATTTTTGAGTTGCTCAAAACTGTAGAACGTAAAATTGAATGTTTTAAAAAGATGGGGCCTTTTTTTGTCTCAAAAAATATTAAACGTATCATAGGTACCTAGTTGGCACCACAAGACTGGAGTGCTTAGGGCGACCGGTACTTTTAATCCGGCACTGCAAGACTATGGAGTTAAAACTACGGTCGAATTAAAGTAGTAATTTATTAGAGCTGTTTTACACGTTCGAAAATTTTTGTAAAATTTATTGGGTAAATTTTCCACAAAACTTGGTTAAATTTTTGTCAGATAACGACATAATTTATAAATTTTTGCCTATATTTAAAAAAATATATTGCGAGTTATTAAAACAAATTGTAAAGTGCCTTTATAACTTATTCTTTGTCATTATACTTAAGTCATAAAGTCATAAAACATAAAGACTATTTTTCATAATGTCTTAAAGTATGTCATTTTAGGCATGGTGTCAGATAAAATGACACAATACCTTAGGCTAAAATGGCATATACCTTCAACAGATGATTTTAAGGATTTTATAGGGTAAAAACTTATACATTAAATAAATTTAAAACTTATTTGTATTAAAAACATTTAACATTTATATGTAAAATGGTATGTAAATAATCTTGACTGTTTTTAATTTAACAACTAAGTCCGTGGAAAATATCTTCGTTCTAGGAGAGACTAAGAGTATTCAGCATAGGCCCACTTTGAACAACCTTGGCGTGTAGATTTCGTTTTATATTTACCAACTATCAAGGAAAAAAGTTTTTGACGTTAACAAACACGTTAAAATAGTACGTAATTTTACACTCATTACATGTATGTCATTGTGCCCAAAAATAACAATTTAGCAAACAGGCTCAAAATTTTGAGAGTATAAACATACCTATGGTAATCATATGTATAAATATACATAGCCAAATTATTGTGTTTCAATAAGAAATAATAAAGTTTGTAACAAAACTATGCAAAATGCACAATTTCTAAATTGATAAGAATTATTTTGCGGTTGCTGAATTGAAAATTGAAATGTCGAGCCAAAAAATCGGGGACATGCACCTGTACGGTAATTTTGATACTAATTGCAGTAATCATATTACATGCTTCAACACGTAAAAAGTCGCTGTTAAAGAGGAAAATTGAAAAAATTATACAGGGTATCATTTTACCTGAATATGCAATTTTAGGCCATTTTCCCCTAGATGTACTAAAGCAGAATGCCCCTCCTGTCCAAGTATTTAAAAATAGCCTTATAATTTAGAGAAATGCCTTTTTACGATTTCTATAGGATTTTAACAAGTGTGAACATCCACGTTGCTGCCTTCACAACCCTTTGTAAAATTATTATGTGATAATCGAAAAAGCTTTTGGATTAATACAGCCCTCTAAGAAAGTATTTAGAAAAAAACATTTTAAATAAAAGAATTATAGTTAAAAAAACACTAAAAAAACGCTTTTAAAGCACATGTGTGAGTGGAAATAGGTTAAAAAAGTTTTCATGCCAAACGCGTTTTACTGAGTTATGTCATATATGTCAAAAATTCAAAAAGGCTTTTATTCTTTTATTTATAAACAAATAAATTAAATTTTTACATATTTGGGTTTCTTGTTTTCTATACTTGTTCGTAAAAGTGTTTCAAAGACTTCTTTGACAAGAATTATTGTTTTAATAAAATGCACCTAACTTCACGGTCTCGAAAATAGTGTAGTTGAGTTAAAACTCATTATAACGAGGACTGAATGCCAAACACCTAGTCCTGAATTACACTGATATTGCTAAGCGGTTTTTTTGACCGAAAAAGGTAAAACTAGTTATAAGTTTTTGTAATCCAAACAAAACTAAAAGCGTACTAAAACGCCATTATTTTGCTACTTCTTTAAAATTGTAAAGTGAGAGATGTGATGCAAAAATGTATTTACAGTTAATTTTTTTTAAACAACTTGTTATAGGTGTCGCTCGAAGGGGTGCATTTACCCCAAAATTACACCCTTAAAATACTTGTACTGAACTTAAATATAGTAATATTTGTATTATTATAATGATCTGTATAATAATAGGTCTAAATTCATCCATAATGTCGCTATAAAAGCCAGCGGATTACTGTGTAATAATAATAAAGGTATTTCATACGACCAATAAAAATAACACGCTCCTATTGTAAGGTAATGACAAAACTTAGGATTTTATTCCTGGTGATACATAACGAAAGAATACGATCGCCGATGGAGTTGAGTAGGGGAGAGCTGCAATTGTCAGGATCCCTTTTAATAAAATTAAATAGCAAAAAAAGGTCTTTTTCTTTTGATAGCACTAAAGACATTTAAAATAAAGAAAAAGGTCTTCAGGTGTTTATTATTTCATAAACGATACAAACATTCAAATTTAATTTGGACTTTACGAAATTTTTATTTTTTTTTGTTTGCGTTGGGCCCCATTTTGTTTTGCGGGGTCCCTATTCAACGCTGGGCCCCTAGGCAGTTGCCTATGCTGCCTTATGGATAATCCAGACCTGGGTATAGTATAAAATAGGGTACGGGCCAAGGTTAATTTATATAAACTGGGAATAGGTCCCTATTCAATGTGGGGCCCCTAGGCAGTTGCCTATGCTGCCTTATGGATAATCCAGCCCTGGGTGTAGTATAAAGTAGGGTACAGGCCAAGGTTAATTTATATAAACTGAGAATAGGTTGCGACACATCCTCGACTTTAGGCAGTTCGAGGTAGGGGACGCAAGGAAAAGCATTGTACCGTGAAAAGTTGGCAAGACTGGGTAAAGTCACTATATTTTGACAGCTGATCATTAATACAGTGACGTCTTGAATTTGTGGTTTTCGTTTTGCATTGCTTTTAAAGTGATATTTGTGGAAATATGTGATCCCAAAGGTTATTTATTTAAAGTCGAAGAGGTTGCGACTTAATAATAATTAAAAAGTATGTAAACGGTTAGTCTAATAATACTATAAACTGTATTTCTCTGGCACTGATGATGACACTCATCTTATTTAACAATATAGCCGAAAAATGGTCCACGCGACGTCTACACACGTCAAACCAATATGGCCGAATGTCGCGACCCTGTATATAGAGGGACTCTGGGTACAGATATTTATACCTCATATTGTAACCTGTATGGTACATACCTCTTTTAATCCAACTAAGCATAATTTAAGTTAAGTCAGTGCTTGGTTAAAAACTTTAATATCTTTTTGTGACTTGTTTAGTTAAGTTAAATAACTTAGTAAAATAAACCTACGAAACTCCTGAAATAAGGTCGCTACTGATTTTATTTTAAATCAGCTGTTTTTAAAATCTTTTCACTTGCTACTGTTGCGCCACCTTAATTTGTTTCTTGACACTTTTTCAACTTGTCCCCTATACAAGATGGTTCTCCTTCCTTCTACCCTCCATAGTCTGACATTCTCCTAAATCAAACCTTGTCCTAGTTACTGTTAAATTTATTAGAAGCTTGGTATAATCCAACTCTCCCTAGTCGAAGTAATACGTTAGTTTTATAAGTTTTTACTGCTTCCGGATCGTTGGAACGTATCTTGATACGTTCAACAAGTGGCAATGTTACCACTTTTGTTTTTTCACCTTTTTATAAGTAAATCTATGGGGCTGCAAACTGTATTTATTCGTGACGTTCTGGTCCGTGCTGGGCTTCTTGTTTTGTCGTGTTGCATTCATTTTTAGAATGTAAAGGAAAGTTTAAAAATAACATTATTTGTTATGATCGCTAAAATTTATAGGCAAATCTAGTGAGTGGCGTATATAGCGTAGACTTCTACAGGGTAGCCGCCGAGGTATCAGAGAAACTTCGTATATAAATTTAACAATGAAAATTAGGAAAAAACTTTATAAAAACATATGTCCCAAACATCTTGGTTTTTGAACTACAGGGTGTCAAAAATGAAAAAAAAGTTTTTTATTATAACTTTTATACTAATTTTAAAAAAATTAAAAATTTGAGGGACACCTCCTATGCACCAAGAGACATGTTTTGGCATACTAGAAAAAACATATTTTTACCAGTGTCGTTCATGAGGGCTTTAAGGTGGTTTTTTACTGTAGAATTTGATATTTTCCATATGAAATGACCATTGGAATACGGTCATCCGAACCAGAAAATTATGTTAAATTTCCATGTTATATACAGATCTAAGCTATAAGAACTGAATTTAGTATCTTAGTTAAAATTGACATTATTTCTAGATATTATTTTCTAGATTGGGATGGCCATATTTTCCAAACTATAAGAGATAGACGAATCAAATGTGGTATATTTATAAAGGTTTTTAAAATATCTATTTAATGGGGTATTTATTTAATACCGGGTGTTTTATTAAAATATGCCAGTTTATTATTAAATTCCGGAGGATGGCCATATTTTCAAAACTATTAAAAATTGGATATATCACAAGTTAACTTTTTTAAGGCTCTTTGATAGATTTTTTAAATGGGGATATAATATACAGGGTATTTCATTTAGAAAAAGAACATTTTTGCAATAAATCAGGGGCCGTTCAAGCATTACGTAAGCAGATTTATTACAATTATTAACCCCCTCCCCCATGTCATCAAAAGTAAGCAAAGTCTTACACCCGTTCCCATGCTTACGTAAAAATTTATGTATGCATTTTTTTCTAATGTATTTTGTCTTTTTTATTGTTTTATAATCAGCATTTATAATTATAGAAATAAGAAAACAGGTTTAGGATAAGGGACTTTACCGCACAAAAAATATTCATTTAAACAAACTTTACTGACCGTATTTAACATAGAGCAAGGTACAAATATAACAATATTAATTAATATTACAAACAAAACAAACGTTCTTTAAAATTTTTGTTTGAATATTAATGTTTACATCAAGCCATTCAAATACAGAAATACAAAAAAAAATAACATAATTTATTATTGTGACCAGTCGACAAAGTCAATTATAAAAAATAAATCTGTCTTATGAAGTCAGTTTTTTCATCTCGCAGAGTAAAAATTCCTGGAGATGCCTTTAGCCATCGCTGGCTAAACGTCGGTAAACGATTTCAGTTTGACGCGGTCCAAGCTCAAGAGCAAGATTCCTTAGTTCTAGTACTTATACCTTAAATGGTTTTAACATTCATCTTATAAAAAAGATCATAGTAGATTGAATTTATTCCTAGTCACTTATTGCAATGATTCTTCAATTTTCTTAAAAACAATATCAAATTTCTTGTAGGACTTTGCTTGTAATTTTAATTTACGCCACCCTTCGTTCACTAACTACTTTTTGTACTTTTGTATTTGCATGAGATTTTTTTAAAACTTTAAAAAATTTTAGGTGTAACTTGGATTTATCTATTTGACATTTTGCGCTGTAATTCCCATACTCGATTCTAACCGAGTACTTATAAATGTATTCATTATTTGTAAAAATCACCGAAAATGTGTATTGCTTTGAAGCATGGGCGCAGTCCGAGTACTTAGCCGCTTAACCGCTGGGTAAGCGGAGTGTCAATATCAAAATAAAACCACCTTATTGGTTTATATTTGACAATTTTGACACTCTGCTTACCCAGCGGCTAAGCACTCTTGAATGCGCCCCATTGTGTGGGTGGGTTGCCATATGTGCAAACCAGTAAAAATCTGCTCCTGACTTAATTCCAACCTAGACCCCCCACCCCTCTATAGTGCTTACGTAATACTTGAACGGCCCCTAATAGCACGTGAATCAGCAGAAAACATGCTACAACTTCACCAATTTAACCGACATCGTATTTTCAATAATAAAGAAGTTAGCAATAGTGCCGACTTAAGTTTGATCACCCTGTAGATTTGAATAGGTTTTTTTAACTAAAATGTTTTGGTTAGTTTTGTATAAACACACATGGGTTAATAAAATGTACGGAGCCAGACATTGTTGTCGGGTTTATGTGACAACCAAAATGTGATTAATAACGAAAAAAATATGCAGTTTACATAGCGTTCTCACGCTTACTTTTATTACGTTTTACTTCTTAAACACAGTAAGGCTGAAAATATAGTGGAGTGACGAGGATAGCAGCGAGCAAACAGTCCGACATCGCCTCAAATTCAAACGAGTAAGATGAAATGCATGCGTAAAGTAAAAACCAGTTACAAAAAGCCACAGCCGTCACACAAATAAGGACGTCAATTTTTCTTTCTAAACGCGTCGTTTAAATAGTATGGAAGCAACAAACATGGAAATAATTATAAAGTGAGACAGAATTGATGACCGCGTGGCTTTTTTACTACTGATGTTTACTCTACATAATAACGCGTCGAGTTTGAGCGCTCAAACTCGTCGGGAGCATGAGTACGCATGCATTTGATTTTACGCGTTTGTTTTTGACACAATGTCGCGCAGTTTGCTTGCCGTAATTCTCGTCGCTCCACTATATTTTCAGCCCAAGTTGGCAGTCTGGTGGGATCACATGTAAAGAGGTGTCGCCAGGCCATTTTAAGTGCAAGGCCGTGGGCGACTTACACTTCGCCCACGCATAGCTTATATGCCCCTGAATATAGCCTTTAACATTAATAAGCGCAAATAAAGATCAAAACCATAGGCGGCGGGTTTTTGAAATCCATATGGGTGCCAAAGAGGGTATAAAATACCTGAGAGGATTTTTTAACTGACACGCCCAAAAATGTTTTTAAGTTTTAAGACCCTAAATTTTTAAAAATCTACAGAGAAATTTAAATAAATAAAGGCGAAAAATGCACTTGGGCCAGTGGTTTGATGTGATTTTATTTACTCCAATGGTATTCAAACTGTATTCTACAAAAACCCAGGATTCTACAGCGTTCGTTTTCAGGGTTCCGTGGAATAATTAAACTTACCTTTAAGTTAAGCTGAAAAATATACCATTTTACATATTTTAATTACATTTTATGTATCTCGAAAGCGGTTACGCAATGCGATTCTTCTATAGTATAAAATGTGTAGAGAGCACAAAAGATTTTACTATTTTACTCATATGTTACAGACAGAAAAGCACCAAAAACTGCGACATTTCAAAGTAATGTAGGTGGCGCTTTCTAGATGGCATACAAAAATTAACATTGGATCAGAATATTCCATGGCAAAATGTCCCTAGATACTAAGTTTTATTAGGATATTTACAACATATCGAAAATAAATTAAAATATTTTGTTTACTTTGACACCCTGTATCTCTCTTGATTATCAACTTTTGAATATAGGGAAGAGTGGGGTAAAATGATCCCTTACATTTTGGCCATACCTGTAACACCATCTAAACACCAATACGTGGTAACGATCCCCCGCTGGCCATCTTTTAATAGGGAACTTTCCAGAATCTATTTTATTTCTGAATAAATGGGCAGTAAATAAATGTTTGTTTTTATCTTGTTTGATGTAAAGTAAGCTATAAACTTTTATGAGTTTTTTCAGGCTATGTAGGGTTTATTGAATGTTTACATTCATACTTTTTGTTAAGCTCAGATGGTTGTATATTAATATAGAATAATTGGATTGATTAGGGTTATGCTTTAAAAAATAACAAGTATCAAATAAGAGGTAAAACAATACCGTCCAAAAAAAGGAAAACATATATTTCTAAATTTTTTCTAATAAAGATGAAGAGAAAAATACGCCAATTTTGCAGTAAGGAATATATCGGCAGGCAAAAAGGCTGCTAGATCCAATGCAGAAGTTGGTAAAAGTGGGCTCATGATCAGAGTAAGCAAAGAAGAAGAAACGTTTGTGTGTGACCTATGCTTTGACTTCTTTTTAAAAGCCATTTAAGAATAAGTTGAAGATTAAGTATGTTTTTGTCGATTTTCGTGTAATTCTTTACAGGGATCATCTTGCCCGGTCTCGAGTGGTAAAATCTTTGAATGATCATTTTGCATTTTTTTCCATAGGTATTTTTTATAAAAATAATAAAGTCTTTCAAAAAATGTTTTGTGCTTTACCTAAAGAAATTATTCATGTTGCCTATTACATAGACATAATACAGCGTATCTACTTAAGTACGCACCATATGAAAAACATTTGTATTATTAATTTTGCGAAAAAAGTAATTCTTTATAAAAGTTCTGCATGGTCTAAAAGCCAAAATGCAATCATCAAATGTTTATTTTTTGCAGTGGTATACGAGGCATGTCGAAAAATATGAAGTTTGCTCCAGAGGAAAGTATCTCTATTTTTCATAATATCGAACATTTTTAAAGAAAATATGTTTAGGATTAACAATAACATTTAAATATGCATCCTTGTTCATTTTCAAAAAATTTTGTTTTCTTGCAACAACAAGCCTTTCGCTGACTTTTTGTTGTTCTGACAGTTCTTAAGCTTTCTTTACATATTAGATTTCAAAATAAATATGCCCTGATGTGCAAACTTTAACGCATAAAAAATTCCTAAAAATAAACAAGTTATTTTTAATCCTAAACATCTTCTCTTTATAAAAATTTTTGATTTTATGAAAAATAAAAGTACTTTCCTCTTGAGAAAAAATTAATATTTTTTGACATACCTCGAATACCACTGCCAAAAATGTATATCTGATGATTGCATTTTGGGTTTTAGACCATGCAGAATTTTTTATAAACAATATTTTGTTTTGTAACAATTATAATAAAGAAGTTTTCCATATGATGCAAACTTAACTAGACACGCTGTTTAAAAAAGATGTTGGGTACATTTCTACAATTATTTTTTTAGAAGGGTCATTTTACCCCATCTCTCCCTACGTAGGTATGTTTTATTAAATCCTAACATCTTATCATGAGGAATCTTTGATTTTGTATATATATAATTAACTAGCCGACCCATGCCTACTTCGTTGGGCGTTAATATCTGAACTTTTTGTTTCATCATAATAAAAATATAGCCTATAACACTCCTGAATCGTGTAGCTTTCTGATTGTGAAAGAATTTTCATGATCAGTTCAGTATTTTCGAAAATTAGCCCTTACAAACAAACAATCACAGTTCCAAACTTTACCTCTTTATTTATAATATTAGTTTGTTGTCGGTATAAAGGTAAAAGTCATTAAGTAACATTTTTCTCAAAATGAGTTAGGCATAGCCGAGGTTACTTGCAGTAACAGTTTTCTTATATGAACAACTCAAAACTGCCATGTTTGGCTTCTAAAGCGCTTAAGTAAAATATTAAATTTCACTAAGTGCAAGAAAAACTTTGTGGTAACAGTAAAACTCCCTAAGTTTTTTTATTATTTTTGACAAACCACAAAGGCTAAAAGCCTAAATACTAACGTACCGTGGGTGTCATAAGCAAGGTAAGAGGAAGTTTGTTGACACGGGACTTAAATACTTGAAGATTTGGGGGAAGGAAAGACCTCCGCGGGCAGCAGGTTCCACATTCTAGAAACTCTAGGGATAAAAGAACGAACAAAGTGGGAAGTTCGGGGCCTGTCCAGTTGGACCGTATAGGGATGCATACGCGCGGAACTACGAGTTTCTCTGTTGGGAACCGTAAGTGGAGGAACTATGCTGGACAATTCTTCAGAGCAAAAGCCATGGAAGTACCTATAAAAGAGCGATAAATCCCCACAGCCCGACGATGTGCAAGAGAGGGAAGCCTTTCTGTAAGTGAAGGATCATTAATGAGACGAATAATTAATGAGACGAATATGTCTTTTGAATAGAATCAAGAATGCTTAGGGTTGTGGGGGACGCCATGCCCCAGATATGAGAAGAGGTCGGATTTGGGACACATATAAAGTGTATAAATTAGAAGGGGAAAAATACTTTTTTGCTCGAAAGAGAAATCCAAGCGTTTTTGAAGCTGATGTAGCTATAGATACAATGTGTTTATGCCAGTTACTTTCAAATGTGACGCCCACAAGATTGAAGGTGTCTTTGCTCTGTAAAACTTGGCCGTTCATAAGTAGAGGATAAGTATTTGATGACTCTTTTCGCGACAAGGAACATGATTGTGTTTTGGATGCATTAAAATGGACGAGATTTTTGGCGCCCCACTCTAATGTTAAATTAAAATCCTGCGAAAGAGATATCTGCATCGTTCTGCGTTTATTTTCCAAATCATCCCTAAGTAACTTAACACGTAAATACTGCGTCACTTAGTGAGTCCTTTGGATACTAAGTCAAGACAAGATAACACTCGGTAGTGTATTAGGTCAAATTATTAATTTAGTTTTAAGTTTAGTGAGCTAACAATTTTTTCTAGTGTTTTTATGTGCAGTTATAGCACTATGTGGTAAAATTACTAGGTTACAAAAGAAGTAAAATTCACTAAGTGCAAAAACTGTTATTTCTGACGTTTTTTGGATATTTTTATTGTAAAAATTAGAAGCAACTCTTTATAGAATCTACTACTTTTGATACCAATATAAAACATAATAGCAAAGGCCTTTATTTTTTTTCAACGCAAATTCTATATAAATTTGCTGATATCTCCAAAACATAAAATTGTTACTTAGTTAGTTTTACCTTTATACCGACGATATACGAATATCAAAGAAAAAATCCTTTTAAAAAGAAGTAAATTCGTTGCTTTTTATTCCTATCTATTTTTTTATATATAAAAAAAATAGGCTCGCAATGTTGTTAAAAAACTCTCATCAGGATAATTTTTAACTAGTATAAGAGTCCATGACAATTCATAGTGAAATTTTTCTTGCTGTTGTGGCAGTTAATATCTTGTTTTTTGAATAATTTTTATAATTTATTAGATAAATGCAATAAAAAATAAAGGAAGAATAAGTCTACAATTTGTGCTAAGTGTGGTGGTTGTCACTGTGGATTCCGTAAAAATTCTGCCATGAAGCAAAAGGTGCAAATTTATTATGCCTGCAGTTTAGGTGTAAATATTCAAGAACTTTCGTTTGTCACTTGATATAAAATTACGCGGAACGTTAGCTGGTAACTACTCTTTGTTTAATTTAGATTTTTAGACAATGATGCCTAATATTTTGTCTGAAATTTTATGCGTTATTTTTAAAAGTGCTTTTGCTTCTAGCCGAGAAACAAACCCAACATTGTATATTTCTGTAAATATGCTAAATATTTTCGACACTTGATCTAGGTACCCATTTTTATCAGCTGATTGACCCAATTGCAACACTGATGCTCCCTCATTTGAATTGCCAATTATTACTGGTAATAAAATATATATTTTTTAAATACTTACTTGTACCAATTAGTCAAGGTCATCATAACATACAATGTAGCTAATGCAAACATCACGTGGAAGAAGCTCCAACTGTAGGCGAGAGATTCTTCTTCATTATCCCAAACCTTCTTACCGTTGCCGGTTTCACCTCCGTCATTACCTGCGATAGGAGTATAGCCATCTTCATTTTAATTTAAAATTAACGGAAAATAAAAATATTATTAAAAAAATAAAACAAGAAATAGAATTAAACCCAAGGCATTATGTATTATGTGAATTTAAATACCCTAGCTATATATCATTAACTAATATAAACTTAATAGCTTAGATCCAAAAAAACACAAGCTAAAACTGTTAACAGAATATTTACCCGCAAGGACAAATTTATATTCACACTTATTAAATTTAGATGAAATGCTCTAAATATGCCTCATAAAGTGGTGTAATTTTAAATGGTGTTTTAGTAAAATAAAAATTAATTTAACACACAAGATATTATCTTATCATGAACTCATAAATTTGTCTATAAACCACACTTATTTTTTTTTAATTTGTTTATCATTATTATTGTTTATAATAGTTCCGGAACATGTTTAATAAATCCCTAAAAACCAGAACAGTTAAAAAGAAACTTACCAGTGTCATTGTAATAAAATGGTCGAAAATGCTGTGCCCTCGGCAGAAATTTTTAAATTTTAACACTTCCGTTTTTAGAGATATATTTAAACATAATATATTAATATGAGATTAGTTTGTTTTTAATGTAAAATGCTGATTAAATACATTATATGTTTGACTTATTTAGGCACTCCACAGTCATAGCTGCTGTTTGTTGACAAGTAGTACTGATGATGGTTGTACCGCTTTTTAGCATTTTATTAAATTTTGCAAGAAATACAAGTTTCTTTTCTTCTCCTATAATTTCACATGCAAACAGCCACAGCCTTTCCATAAATAAAACAAGAAGTCTTCAGTACCTTATGGTTTTTCCTGGTTTGTAATACGCAATTGCTCACCTTTCATTCATTTAAAAATTTGGATTTTTATGTTACTGATTTACGGGTGTAGGTTAATAAAAGAACAGGATTACACATAAAATTTACATAGCTTAATAGGAGTTGTGCTAATTTTCGTAAGATGGCTGTTGCTTGAAGAAGGTGCATTTAAAGACATATTAGGTTTATAAAAAAAAATAATGATCTTTTTTAACCTTAAAAATACACCCTTTAAATATGTGTACTGAATTTTCGTACAACCTAGAAAATTTTCGAGACAACAGAGCATTTCAACATAAAATTTTTATAACGGATAAATCACCAACATTTATTTTTAATATTATATAAGAAAGAATATAAAAGTTAACCACCAAAAAAAAAAAATTAAAAATGTATATTACATTTTTTTTGTTATTATCATTAATTTTAGAATGTACAACATACCTTCATTTACAACTAGATTGTCTGTTCCGGAGCCTTTAACTAAACAAAAAGTAAATACAATTAGAAAAGCCTTTCTAAGAAGTAAGTTCTGATATACAAAGTATGCCAAACTCGCTAAGCTACTGCAAGTAGTAGTTATTAGAAGAACAAAATAGTTTTTATCCAATAAAATTATAACTATAGTTCTAGGAATATTCTTTTGAAAATGTTTCCAATTTTGTCTTTTTGGGTTACATCTGAGACAAACAAATCAAATTTTGTGACAACACCTTGTATTTTAAATAAATAAAAAATATTAAAATTTATATTACTTAAAAGGATTAAACCTATACATTGATTTTTAAGGTCCGTTAGTACTTAATTACTTTTTTATAGAAGAACTTTACTACCAAAAACAAAGAGCGATTTATAAATATTAACCACATTATAAAATAGACAGAGATAGAACTAATTGGTAGTAAAATTAGCTAAGGTGACAAAGATGCGTTGGACCTTCTTTTTTGTGACTAAAAAGCACAAGTTAAGAATGTTTCTAATATAGTCTAACTTTTACATAATTTTTATACACAAATAATATTGGTATAAAAAAACAGCTAATATCAAGTTAATCCACAATAGTGGTATTCTTTTAAAAAATTATTTATCAGTTTTACTTTTATCAGTTCTATCACTTGCAAGTGATCAGGATCATTTGTGACCACAATAAAGATTCAGAATAAAGTTAGCCACACAAGTTTCAAAAGAATGTTATCAGTTTCACTTCTACTAGTTTGTTCACTGATCATGCCTCAAAAAATACCACTAATATTGTCGAAATGGGTAAAAATATAAACAGAACACAAAAAGATTTTAAGAAATGTGTATTTTAACTTTGCTCACTTCAATAAAAGTCTGCTAAATTTATTTCCAAATGTCAATCAGCAACAAGCAAAAGTAATTGTTCCAAAGTTTATTTGCGCTCGATTTAACAATGTACTGAACCTTACTATCAGGTTGGGCAAAGCTGGCTTTATTTTAATAGTCCAAAGACAACGCAACACTGAACAGAATTAAGAAAAAAAAGCTTGCAAGTTTAAAAAGTTTAAAATGCAGAAACTGATCAAGAAAAAGACTTACATAATTTATTAATTAGAAGTAAAAAACCTTTAAAAAAAAACCTCTTGTATACACAAAAAAATTGCTAGTGTCTAATAGTTAATATTTATTCTATATTGTTGTCGCAGATTCATCTATCATCAAAAGATGTTTGTTATGTTTTTGCCAAAATGGGAGTTCTTTAGTCCAAAGCCCTGTGTAAAAAACTGTGCGCACTACTAATAACATTTTCTCTTTCTGATCATTATCAAATCCACATTGACTTGTAGTATTCTGTGCTTAAAAAATACATATGATCGAAATTTTTTCATTATTCTTTTAACAGTAGATGAATAATTCATCGTGCAATTCTAATCTTACGTTCTTATTGAAACCCCTTTATTTTTGTGTAACTAAAATATTATAAATAAATATTCAGTAGTAATATACTTAAATATTATTTTTTAATAACTAAATCATTAACATTACTTTATTTAAAGTTTAACAATTTGGGGTGATTATTTTTTTTTCAATACTACTCCAGCTTCCCGGTAGTGCAGTGAACAAATATAAGATGTTATGTTTAGAAAATCAAAATTGTAGCCATTTCCGGTTAAGCTGGAAGTAAATAAAGAGTGAAAGATAATGCAAAACCTCTTCATTTTCATACACGGGTCGAGCAATCTAGTGCCTGGGCGCGAATATACAAAACCTAAACCAGTTCAGTCAGGACGGTGACTGAACTAGGAAGTCTTCATTTGTGAAAAACAGTTAGAAAAGTCTACCCTATTTCTGTCCAAAAATTGACCATATTGGTATAGCATTTCTAACCATATTTTTGCGGGATTTTCTTTACCAAAGGCTAATCTGTTTTAGTCATCACGTAGTAACTTTTTAATGGAAGTCGGCAAGTAATTAATATTTAGGCGCTTAAAAAAGTCGTTCAGCGCTGCCGTTTTGAGAAGACTATGGCCAGATCTAAACGATATAGTATTTTTTATTTAGTCGTGGTAGGCCAAAGTTAGGTTTTTTGACTCTGTGTATTTTAAAAAAATTAGAATTTATGTTGCATTCAAAAATATTTTGTATGAGGAAAAATTCATCTCCATTAAACAATTCTTCGGAATAAAGATGTGTAGAGATTTACAAATTTATAGTTTTTGATACTTTTAATACTATCTAGTATACTAAAATTTTTACAAATGTTCAGAGTGTCACTAAAAAAAAAACACCATTTAAAACTAATTTTTCTAAGGCGCGTGGGTTATAAGATGCTTGACCTTTACCCTTTATGTTACTTTCTTAAAACACTATTTGAACGACAAACAGTATAGATATTTGTTTATAAATATACCTTAAATTTAACATGCAAACACTACACCAATATGGTCAATTTTTGAACCGAAATGGGGTAGACTTTGTAACTGTTTTTGCAAACAAAGACTACTCGAGTTCAGTCACCGTCCTGACTGAACTGGTATAGGTTTTGTAAAATCGCTGCCTGGGCCAGCAATGAAATGGACTTCATGATGATAACCCTTTTAAAACGGGTTTAAGGGTGATACTACAAGAATCTCGGACGGAAAGTCTTAAAGTCTGTTTTCACACTTGAAAACGGACAGAGATAGGACTGCCCGAAACGTTGTGTAAATAGTTAAAATAAAGACAATGGAAGTCCGAAATTCTTGTAGTATCATTTATAAAGAATCATTGTTTACCACATTTAAACCAGTTGAGGGTGTTTCGTTTGACGATTCTACCACGTATATTCATACCGCTCATATAATGGAAGCGCCGCTTTAACCCAATTTTGACATGTGTTGGGTGTCGGACTGGGAAAACGCGTCATTTTTTTGTCTGACAAGTTTACCACAATGTTTTACATGAAATTTTTAACCATTGAGCCAAAAATGGAATAGGTTACAGTCACGAAACCAGAAGACTTAAAATTGACATGTTTTGGGTATTGGACTGGACAGGTTTCGTGACTGTAACCCTTACAATTTTTGACAGGATGTTTAAAAATTGTATGTAAAACTTAGTGGTAAAAAAAAAAAAAAAATTAACGTGTTCGTCTAGTCCGACACCCGAAACATGTCAAATTTGACAGGCTGTGTTAAAGCGTTTTTATTCCATATATCGCGGTATGAATATTCGTGGTAGAATCGTCAAAAGAAAGCCCCCTCCCTTAAGAGGTTTTAAAAGGGTTATTATCATAAAGTCCATTTCATTGCTGGCCCAGTCACTATAAGCTAATAAAAGAAGGGTTGTACAAGCGCTTTCATTTCAAAGTTGTTCAGTTGTGTCTGTTAAAGTGTTACTAACCATATATTGGACAACCTGTATTTAAATGCATTTTTCAAATATTTCTTTTGTTGCATTTGTAGTAAAGCAGCTTTCTTAGATAGCACTAGTGTTGCCTGTTATAGCGGGTATTCCAAACTCGTTGGTTTATAGGATATATCAGAGGAACAGACTTTTATTTTACATTTTA
>JACEGR010008374.1:0-37774 GCA_014170235.1 Listronotus bonariensis
GATGTTTGTTTACTATTTAAAATGCGGTGCGGGGTATGTGGTCGGGCACCGAGCTGTGATATTAAGCCTACAGCATTTCATCACAACTGTACATTTCAAAACTGAGACACGGCCGTGCTACGATGCAGGCCTCGGTTTGGTTATATGTGGTCAAACCTTAAAACTGTGTTATCTTATTTGTAAAGGTTCATTTTACGATCCGGTGTAATTTAAAGCGTGGTATAATTGATTTATATTACTGCAGTTTATTTAAACTTAAAACGTTTTGCACCGCATCCCCTACATTTCACCAGGGAAACGCACGGCCACTTGCTCGTTGCGTTTATATGTGACTCGACCTTTACACGTTTTTTAACATTAGCAGCGTTGTTGACAAGCGCCTCCGTATTAATAATGCAAAAATAACTGTTTGTTCTCAATAAATAAACAGAATGTCGATATTAGCATCATAAGGATCTCTTTAATTACATGACAGCAGGTTAAGCAGATTATTTATTCATAAAAATGGAAATTTTCTGGGTTAAATTTGTCTCTGCCATGCAATTTTAATCCTGGTATTTTTAAACAATACGCCCTTTAATAAACCAACCCCATTGAAATTTAAAATGAACTTTGGCACAAATAAAGGGCCTTGTTTGGAAATCCAAAATTTTGGAACATAAAAGTACTTTTGTGCCTTTAGAGGTATCGTTAAGTTTTGTTGCAGAATAAAATAAAGAACTTGTTGATAACCGAGTTATTATTTCAGTTTTTATTTGTATTATACAAGATGTTTATTAAATAATTGTACCCCACCGATTTCTTACGCCAAAACATTAATATTTGACTAAACGTACCACACACATAACACATAGATAGCATACAGGGTGTTCATTTTAAAACTTTCCACTCAGTTATCTTCGAAACGAGACAGATTTGAGGAAATCGCCGAAACACGTCAAGATATTTATTGAGAGGAACGTTTTTTACAAAAATTGACGGCGCGCCTTTAACCCCAACCACTAGGGCCACCTCAAAATTCTTAAATGAGAGGCGGTCGAGATGCATCATTTAAGCTTGCTACTTAACCCTAGAAGTCAATCTTTACCTATTAAATGGCGTACTTTAAATCACATACCTGATTTGATGGCCATATTTCCGAAACTAATAAAGTTAGATGTACCATGTGGTGTTTGCTTAAAGCTGTTTAAAGGTCTTTTAATGGTAATACTGGTAGTAATATACAGGGTAGAAGAAAAGTACATATTTTTTTATTTAAGAACCCTGTATATTATTTTACCATTAAAAAGATCTTTAAATGAGCTTTAAGAAAATACCACATTAAGTACATCTAACTTTATTAGTTTCGGAAATATGGCCATCCAAATCAGGTATTTAGGTAATTTTTAAAGTACCGCCATTTTGTAATAGATGAAGATATTGACTTCATATTCTAGGTTATAAAGTACTCGTCAGGAGCTTTAAAATGATGTATTACTCGACCCGCCTTCTCATTTAAGAATTTTGGGGTGGTGGCCTTGGTGGTTAAGGGGTTAAGGGGCGCCGTCCAATTTTTTGAAAAACGTTCCCCCTCAATAAATATCTTGACGTGTTTCGGCGATTTTCTCAAATCTGTCTCGTTTCGAAGATAACTTGAGTGGAAAGTTTTCAAATGAACACCCTGTATAATAGGATTTGATATCTAGGAGTTTTTTGACGTGACAATTTAAAATCTAATATTAATAAATAAAGAAACTTGTAGGCCATTCAATCAAAAATTTAATGGCGTTTTGATGACGCATGACGGCTGTATCTTGTTTGGTTCTTGAGATATTTTAAAAACCTAAATAGGTGCATTTTAGACAAAGCGCTGTTTTATTCTTATAACCTGTAAAGAGCATTTTTAAGAACAAGCTTTTTTTTATAAAAGCAATGCATTGCTGCAATTAATTTTATTTTCAAAGTTTCGGTTTTGGGATTCGACAATTTTGTTTTTCTTATGGCAGCCATTTTGTTTTTTGGCATATTTTTGAAACATGTGCTTTTTTCTTTAAAATGATGTATAACTCTTTATAAAAATATTGTATCTTTAGGTCAAAAAACGTAAAAAATATTTTTGGGCTCGAGTTGCCCATGACTGCGGTGACCAACAGCTCTACAAACAATTTCCATTTAATTTTTAATAAGAAACTTTGTTGGTAAAGTCAATGCAAGGCAATATTTGTATGTTTTATAAACCTATGTACCTAAACAAACAGGGATATTTTGTTTATGTGGCAGATAAAAAAAGGAGGAGTATATTTAGGTGTGTAGAAAAAGATTGCAACTTTGCATTCTGATTATTAAATAATGCAGATCATTTCAAATCCAATTTGCAGTGTTGAGCTTCAGGCGTTGTTATCTAAGTTACCAGAAGCACTTTTATTAACGCTATCAAGCGAAAGATATAACCGCAAGGTTATGAAATGTTCTATCATTGATAAGCCATTACCAAGCCAGCTGGCTTCTTCAAATTTAAAATGATCAAAAGTTCTAAACACGGGTGCGATAACTACTAAATGTAAATAATTATATGAAGCAAATAATCTAGTAAGAATAGTAGCAATTCCTTAAAATTTTTAAACACCATTATTGTGTGTTTTTTTAACGGTAAAATTAATACGTTTTAGTTGGGGTCCATCAAGTATATTGATCGATATTTGCAATCCTAGGATCTCGGTAGAAAAACATTTGTGCTTAGAATTGTTTTACAATTTATTTTTTTAATTCAGTAAACATGACGCCTATTTACAGACGTTTTAACGTTTTACTTTGTGGTTGTCGTAAATTTATTTGTTCTACTTGCTTGCTACATACGTTTGCATGCTTCAAGTAACTACGCACGGAATCTGAAATTGAAAATGTGATTGGTTGTTAGAGAAACAACAAATAAACGTTAAAACTGACAAGTACTTACAGATCAAGCGTAAATCCGTGGAGCAACCGCTTCTGCGCTAGATCGGGAGGGGCGCAAATAAATATAAGGTAAAAGGAAATTTTAATTTAGAGGGAAGCGGAAATTTAAAGGTAAACATCCTTTTTCTGATTGCGCAAGGTAAAAACGCAATTTTTGACGTAGATCTAATTTTTTTTATAAAGAGGCGCAACTTTAACTTTTCGCGTCGATAGAAAATACACCTTGATCTGGCACTGCAAATACTATTTGACGTTAAGAAATATTCGTCTAGCTGCTTTTGCGTACTTAAAAGTATCACTTTGCACACTTGTTAGGAAAATAACTAGTTTTTCATTTAATTTACTTTTTAAGCATATGTAATTTACAACCAAACAGTTTAGTTTTTTAAATTACGTAAGACCTTTTTTAAAAGCTTTGCATTAGTCTTTTAGAATACTTGGTTAAAAATGGAGGAGCTATCAAATTATTTAAAAAATATGATTAAAAATCAATTTTTAATGTAGGTTAGGAACTTTCTAGAGACACTTAAGATAAATTATTACTTAAATGATTATATCTACAGACTGTTTACAGATGGGGTTTAAAAGAGGACAAATGGACTAAAAAGTCATTTTCCATGCAAAGTTTTTGCTTGTTAGAAAAAATACAATTTACGAAAACAAAATATTGGTTTTGTATATTGGGCTTGCAGAAACTTAAAAAAACATTATATTTCTCCAAAAATTAACAAAGGTAAGCCAAGTTCAATACTAAAATTATGCTTGACTATGGGTTTCGCCGCAAAAATAACGGAGATCTAAATGAGTGCCAAATTCTGTACAAATCTAATTATGTATGAAATCTTAAATTAGGTTAGATTTGACTATTGATAACTTTTATCAATTCTTGAAAACGGCTTGAGGTAGATACCATCCTGAAAAGTCGTGTATCAAAGCTAAAAATGTAGACAATAGGTAGCACAAGAGAGTAGTATAATTAAAAAGCCAATGCATTTCTTTGATTATGTAACTTTTCGGATGGGCTGATATGATCTCTACTTTAAACCTTTTCCATTACCTTTCTGATTTCTACGTATAACAAACTAGAAATAAAACATTTTCTAATAGTACACTCTGTATGTGTAAGGCAATTTTCCACGGAACCTAATGATTCCATGCGGTTTGCATAAACCCGTTAGTGTTAGCGGACGGTTGATACGGATTTCCTGTTTGTAGAAATGCAAAACAGTTTTTAAACAAAATCCAACGCATTTATTTGTTAAAACTGATTGCTTGTATTTTAAACGTGAAGCTTTTCTGCCTAAACCGCATTTTTAAGTATAACAAGGACTTTAATAAAATAAACTCATCAACAAATTTGATTACTCATTTAACAGTACACCATACAGAAATAACCAAAATTCATATTTTTTTTTTTACTTTTTATCTACACCTGCAAGATGCGCAGCAGGGCCAAATTAAACTTGCACACTTTTTTAACACTACTTTCCATCATCTTAACTTTTAACTGAAAACCGAAAAATGTTGATATTTGAAAAATAATATGCGTCACTGCAATCCGATACCGAGATTTTTTAAGAGAGATCTAGTTTTTAAACGACTAGTACAAAAGTCATGTCTATGATAAGTTATTATTTCAATTCATCTAAATAATGAGCTCTAAAAATGTTGTGTGTTAATTTTGAAGAAACATGTGTGAATTTAAAGGCCAAACACATGATATTTTCACCTCACCTTAAAATTCTTTGCTTAAAATTTGCCTTTACTTCAATCGAAAATCTAAAGATACAAGATGTCTACTGAACGGATTGTAACTACTGCAAATTAAGGGCAAATTTGCAATTCAATAAGCGAAATTCCATTTGAAAACTTTTACAGGATATTGAAAAGCGTTTTATTGGAAATTCTAAATCTATTCATTCCCAGGAGTGTATAAAACATCGGAAAACGTATTTACACGTGCAACTTTACAAAATTCTAAAGCATTAGGGTCAAATACGACAAAATCCATATTGCAGAAATTATGATTTATAGCAATTTGTAAATATGATATTGCATTTTAAAATTGAGTTATGTGCATAAATAACAAAATCACATGAGGTACAAAAAAGCACTTCAACTTTTTCTTGTCTATTTCTTTATCCACTCATGCAGCAACCCTTTAATAATATCCCTTAAGCCTCTAAAAATGCAAGCTGAAATTTAAACTGCCAAAAGCCTTTAACATGTCCTAAAAAGTGCCTTCAAAGAAGTTAACAAAAAAATAACCAAGTAAAATTTAGAAGTAGGTAATTACATTTTATCTAGGCATGTTTGTCAAAAGTAAATAACCGGTTTTTTTTTCATTAGTTTGGTTTTGGTTTGCCGTTTTTCTTTAAAAAAGTATTACTTTTTTGTAAATAAGTGTAAAAATGTTTGCAACCGGTTTTCCATTAGTATGGTTTTGGGTTTGACTTTTTTTTGTAAGTAGTACTTTTTGTGAATAAGTGTAGAATTGTGTGCAGGTAAACTTTTTTGTACATTTGCAGCTGTTCCAGGTTAACGACTCACAGTATTTTTGACAAAAAGTAAAAAAGAATCGTAAAATTAGTATTTTTAAAAGGCCTCTTTTATACAGTTTAAATAACCATTATAAAAATTAGATAATTTAAGTAAGAATTTAGAAAACAGAGATTTCACTTTTTCGTTCATTGAAACAAGTAAGGATTTCTTTCCAAAAGCTTATTTTTCATTATTTGTTACTGTTTGAAAAAAAACACAATTTTTTTATTTAACGTTTGCACAGAGTATTTCCTTTAAAAAGGGAAACAGTATGTTTTCTGATTTTCCCCGTGTTTTTCTTTTATGTTATTAACGCCTAAACAGTTTGCTCTCCTCTGAGAATTGCATGAAAAACAAAAAGACTAACGCCATTAATGTTGAATGGAGCACCCTATTTATTATAACATTTTTGAATTCTTGGTCAATTCTATCTCTTTTTTAATAAGGATACTATATCTATGTCTATCTTCTACTGTTTTTATGGTATTGATAAACAGTTACATTTTTGGCTAATATTATTAAATTAGTACTTCCAATATAAAATACAGGTAACGCAGGGTATCTCCTGATACTTCAAAGTTATTGATGTTTTTATTACCCAGTAGATTTTATTTTTTCATATTCTTCTTTTTGCGTCACTTGCATTTTCTTAAGACTTTTAATATAGCATTATCGTCTGTAGTTTTTTATCTAAAAAATAATTCATTTAAAATTGCCTACTAAAAATAGGTAAAATTTTCAATGACATAAATAACCAGGTAATCACCTGCGCTACTTTTACGTATTTTTGATGTATTAAATTAAATATTATAAGCCGACAATGTGACGGTTTAAGCGTCAATAATTCAAAAACAGTAAAAGATTTATTAATGTACCATATTTTATAGACTAAGATCCGCTATTAAGAAAATATATCCTGATCTGTTAATTAAATGAAATAATATTTTTCTAGGCAGATTTTAATGTAGTGATAAAAGTGAACAACATCTGCCAGCATAGGTCTGCTACAATTAATAATTATTAATTAATTAATAGTTAATTTATTTATAATTGTCACCTTAACATGGTATTTGCATAAACCAATGATCAGCGGTGATATAGCTTAGTTGGTTAGGTAGCAGCCCGATTTTATTTAATTAAATATGGTAAACATAATTTGCTAATAGACAAATGTTACCCAGTGCGGGATGTGAACCCAGAGTGTCGACAAGGCACGTACTGCTAAATGCTGCTACCTAACCAACTAGGCTATTTCACCGCTGATCATTGGTTTATGCAACTAACATGTAAGGGTAACAATTATAAATAAATTAACTATTAATTAATTAATAATTATTAATTGTAAGCAGACCTATGCTGGCAGATGTTGTTCACTTGCATTCACTACATTAAAATCTGCCTAGAAAATATTATTTCATTTAATTAACAGATGAGGGTAAATTTTCTTAATGCCTAATCTTAGACTATTAAATAGCTCTTTAAATAGAAACATTAAAAAACAATAAACAATTATGTATGTCTATATGATAAAACAATTTTAAGACCTTATAACAGCCATGATATTTTGCATGATTGACACGTTTTATTTATCTTGCCAAATCGTAATCAAAATTTCACACAAGTGTTAAATCGATACGTTCGAATCCATGACAGTTGCCATGTAATCCATGTGGTTTATCAATCCGTGACAGCATTAGTGGTCAGTTAATGCGTATTTCTGCCATGCAAATAAAAATATTTTTAATTAAAACCATATTAAAAGAAAATTTGTTAATTGTTTGAGATAATAAAAGCAAGACTTAAGCTACTTTTAGACCTAAACATATTTTTTATTCATCTTGGTTATAGTAGGGGAGCCCACGTTGCTAAATGGGAAATAACTCGAGCGTCATACAGACTTGGGTTACAAAGCTTAGATGATAAGAAAAAAAAATGTTATAAAATGTATACTTTTTCTTCGGTGCGTTAAGCGGTTATAGATTTTTACATATTTCAAGAAGATACTGTTACTATTTTGGCTTGTGGAGATTGTTCGGATCGTATCGAGGTATATTTTTCGTTATTCTTGAAGTATTGTTTTCAAAATAAAAAAAGATCCACACTTAATAATGTCAAAATTACGTTTTTTTATAGCCCTTCGCTTTCTTTACGTCACTTTTAAATTGTCAGATTAGTGAAATATACACGGTTTAGCATGTATTTAACTCAACCCATCTTAACCTGACGCGGTTGAAAATTTCCAATGGATATATTTTTTTACGATTGGCCCGTAATTCAGGGTTCATATTTGGTGGAGGTCCTTAACCGGGTACAGGGCATCCTCCGGTATATTAATCTACCGCGCTGTAGTAAATCCCTTAATCCCCCTTGGGCTTCCCTACCATAAACTGAGTTAACTTGCTAACTAAGTAAAAATTAAAAAAAGAAGCCGAAACTCTTCTTTTAATATTATTATTTATAAATTTATCATTGTAATTGAATACTGTTTGATATAAAGCAAGAATTTGTCGATTTAGTACAATAAAATATAGCTTGATTAATTTCATTTAATTGAGTAACGTGACAAACATAGGAAATCATCTCTAAACTCCAATTATTTGCAACTAACGGAATTTAATTTAGGTCTCTAAACGTGAAAATATGTTATCCCGATCTTTTATGTACTCTTGCGAGTGAAAAGATTTAGAATTTTCAGATAAACGATTTTCAATATTCCATTAAACGTCGTTTTCTGGAATAAATGGAGAAGCCACTCGATATTTTTAAGGGCTTACCTGGTTTTGTTTTATTATGGGACTTACAAGAAATATTTAAACAGGCACAGGCATAACCTCACCCTTCAGCTCAGAAAGTATCGTTGATAGTACCTACTACTACTTAAATGGAAAGAATAGAACTCGGGGAGTTTGATAATTTTATGGTTAGGGATATGCGATGTTCATCAATAGTATGAAAACATCGATGTTAGGTTGATCGATTGTCAATGTTTTGCCATCGATGGTCGGATATCGAAGACATCGATGTTAACGTCGATGTTTTATTCTAACATCGGCACATTTGCAGCAATCAGCAAGGTATAATTTATGTAATTTTGTAAATATTTCTTATTTCTCCCACTTTTATACTAATTTAAAATTGGGGTTACACATATTATATTTTTACCTATTTATGTATTTATACAAAGCTTATACCTACAGCTAATACATTTTTAAACCTTAATTGTGGAAAAAAGTATGCTAAACCTTGAGACTTGCGAAATAATACCAAAAGTTAAAATACAAAGATTTTACAAAATAAAAGGCCGTTTACCAGGAACTTTTTTTGTGGTAATGCTCCACAATTGGAAGATAACGTGTCGCCGCTATTTGGCGGCACATTTGGTGTTTGGCGCTAGGCTATGGTAAAAAATGCTGAAACACCATTTAGGCTTTTTTTAATTTGTTTTATTTCACCACCGTTAATAAGAGTTGTATTGAGAATCAGATTATGTGTGAAGGTCAAATATTAAAATATTTAATTTAAAAGTTTATGGTTTAATAATTTTTTTTTATTTTATTTGAACCATCGATCATTGATGTTTAAGAAACATCGATGTTACTTGTTCGATGTGCCGTCGCCATCGATGGTCACATTTCGATGTCGCCATCGATGTTCAGCATCGATGTCGCATCCCTATTTAAGGTCATTCTACCTTGAACTATTTCTGTATTGAATCCTAATTTTTAGAAATTTTGTTAAATTTACAAATTGTATTCAATTTCTAGGAAATGTAGACTATTTTAAATTGTATTGGGAAATGCATGAAATTAGTAAACAAACGGTAGATCTAAAAAATAAACCATACTGATAATCCAAATAATATTGTAACCAAAACCAACCTAAACTGGTCAGAACTAACCTGCCAGTATGCCGAATTTAATACATTTTCGATTTCTGTTTCAAAAATCTATAGAGAATGTAAACTAGAGGTTGGAAATAAATTATACAGACAACTATTTTAGTCATTTTGTTTTAAGAATATTAAAATTGTTTATATATTTTTTAAATAAATCATTATCATTCACATAATATAGGGTATTAGAAAATGTAAAAAAAATAGTGGCAGATTCTACATCTAAAAATATTTAAAAAGTTATATATTGTTACAAACTTAGAATATGTGACTAGTTTATGCAATTTAGGATTATTAAATGTATTTTAATAATTTATTTGATTACTTTTCTTACTTTTTTCAAGTTCCTTTAACACTCAAGGTTTCCGAAAACGCTCAAGTTATATTTACATCTAGAATTCTAGAATATTTTATGCATCCTGTTTTAAAGGAAGTTATTAGACAATTCTGGAGTATTTTGGTAGTTCTAAGTTGCGTTAAAAGAGCGACGAAAAACCTTCATCAGTCAGTATAATTTCGATCGTTGTGCCGTTCACAAAGACATTGACACCAAAAATTTTGTTGTAGTTGTTACAAAGGTAACTTTCCATTTAAATAAATTGGACGATATGTCGTCTTATACGTGCATAACATGTAAATTTTTAAAATTAAAAGTAGCTTTCTCTAGGTCATTATTCTTACTTTTAGTTATAACTTGCCCTATATAATACCAATCGGAGTAAAATGTTGTATTTCTTAGTTTTGGACCATGCGACCAATTTTTCCTTAATGCTGTTTTAAAATTCAAAACATTTAGTTCAATTTCTACTTTTGTAACACCCATTCTCGGACACACAATCTTGTTAAAATATTAAAAAAAAATAAAATTAAAATATTAATAAATATTGTTAATTTTTCGACGAAAGTAACACAATGTTTTTAATTTTTTTTTTTTTTAATTGAAGTATACATTTTTTATTGTATTTAATAAAAGTTGACAAAAAGAAAACGAGAAAAAGAAGCCCTAAGAGGACCATTTTTAATGAAAAAAAAATGAATAAATAAATCAAAATGGCGTTTTTTTAAGTTAGTTTTTATAATAATGGCTAGATATTTAATAATAAAAAAAAATTAAAAAAAAAAGTATATTAAGATTAGTATAAAGTTTGTTTGCTTTAAATATTAGCTTAATCGAACTATTTTTGTACAAGATAAAAATTAAAAACCGAAAAATAGTTTTTCTACTTTTCTCGAAAATTTTTGAGGTTATTACATAGGTTGTGGATTTTTTAATGTCGACAACTTTTACATTTAAAATTTTTAAATAGGATTTATTGTTTAGCTTGATATTGCAAAAAAAAATATTTTTACCCTTAAAAACCCCCTACAGAATTATTTTTGGTCCAAAAGTATTTTTTCTCACATAGTTATGATGCACTTAACAAAACTATACCGGCAGTTTGCTGTAAGAAAGTTTTTTTAATGACCTACTGCTATTTTGCTTGAGCTAATAAATTTTGTCAAAGAGTAATATTCCAAAATTTATTGGTTTCAAATAACTTTTTAATGTTAGTTCTAATAATTTAATTTGGCAACTTCTACATTTCCTGACATGCTAAGCGACAAGTGTAAAATTTCCAATTAGTTTATTTCCCGAAGTTTTAAAATGTAATATAAATTCTTTTCGTTAAGTCGCAAGACAAGTTTTAAAAGACTTCGATCAACGAAAGCAAACTTTATCGGTTGATAAAACTTTTTCGATGTTAAATTACAGGAAATTATTAAATTGATATTCGTACAAGCTTCTTAGCTGAGTATATTAATAAAGAGGGATTACGTGAGATATTGGAGTCATTTTTAAAAGTCGAGTTGTTAAGGAGGATGATAAAGAGATTTTCTTTGAGAATGGAACATTTATTATTTTCGCTTAATTAAATTTGATTAGTAGCTGTAGTATTTTGTTAGTGTTTAAAGTAAATGTAGAGGAAGCATAAAATGAAAGTAATAGTATATAGTGACGCCTTTCAAGGTATAGCGAAAACTAAATAAATAATAGTTTAAAAAACTAAAAAACACGCTTTTATATGCAACCGAACTAAAAATTAGAAAATAATTTTCATTACAAAAAGTTTGTCACTTCAGAGTAAAAAGCGTGGGGGTGCATTTTACTATTTTTTTATAACTTTTCCCTCATAGATATTTGCAAATAGAATAATTATAACATTTAATATATTAAGCACCCCACGCTTTTATTCTGAAGTGACAAACTTTTTGTAATGAAAAATTATTTTCTAATTTTTAGTTCGGTTGCATATAAAAGCGTGTTTTTTAGTTTTTTAAACTATTATTTATTTTTAATTTTTAGTTCGATATATCAATTAGTTAAATGCTCCAGTTTATTCACTAAAAAATTCCTTCGCCATTTTGTTTGTTTAACTAAGGTGTTGCAACCTTATCCCGGTCCCCAACCCGTCGGCAAATGTTGTCAAGTTCGATTATTCAATTGTCTAATCTGGCGCCTCCGCCAGAACGTATGTTTTTTCACTTTTCCGGTTTTCCTGGAAAATGCTGGAACTTAACGGGATACTGTTTTTAAATTATTGCATTGTCATCGGTCCTTAATATGTGTGCAAAGTTTCAAAGAAATTGAATAGCTGGAAGTTGGTAAAAATTAGGCTCAAAGATTCCGTTACATAGATAGATAGATAGATAGATAGATACAACCCAAGTTAATAAAAGCGTGTTAAAAAGATAGAACAAATCTGTTTGCACAATGTTGATTTTAATTTTTAAAACAAATTTATTTGTAAAAGTAAATCTTGGCTAACTTAATTTTGAAGATACAGAGTGTTTTTTTAAATTTTGTTAGTTTTGTCAGGCACTTGTTACTTGCTTGATATTGAAGGTAGAAAAAAATATATAAATAGAACAGTTTTAGAGATGTTTACGCAGAATTCAGTGGCATACCTTTTTTATTTTCATTTAGTTTTATTTTAAAGTTAACACATAAAGTTCTTTTTTTTTAATGAAATACTCTGTATTTTTATCACCAATAGAAAGGTTTCCTAAAAGCCGTAAAAAACACCACATTTGATTTATTTAACTTGTCATAGTTTCGGAAATATTGTCATCGTCAGGAGTTAATTAAAAAGACAATTAGGAATTTACCCAATATAAAATGATTTTCTTTAACAGTTTGGAAAATATGAGCTTCCAAATCTTAATACGTATATATCTATTATTTTTAGATTTATATGGTCATATTTCCGAAACTGTAACAGATAAAAGTATTAAATGTGGTATTTTGTTAAACCTCTTTGAAATATTTTGGCCAGGGTAATATATTATATAGGGTGTTGCGTTAAAACAAATCCTGATGATGGCTTTATTTCCGAAACTATTTAAAAATCCCTAAAACTTTCTTATTTACATATTTTTTTATCTCTAATATCAACCGAGTTACAAGTGACTGGCCAAATTGACAAAATTTGAAAAACTCTCTGTATCTCCAAAATAAATCACGTTAGATATAATTTACTTTCACCAGTGAATTTGTTTTAAAAATCTTAATCGAGATTATGCAATCAGATTTGAGAGATCCTTTAGTTTTCGGTATATCCTGCTAGGTCAAAGAAAAGGCGCTACCCTGTAGATTACCAACCAATATGTAAAATGTTTTATTTTAGTCAAGTGTAACGAAGGGATTACCGAGGTGCGTATCGCCGGGGTGAATTATTTTTAGAATATAGAAAGGAAACTTTTTACTCAGGGTTTTATGCTATTTTACTTACTTTACTACAGCCATACTTACTTCAATTTTTTATTCGATTATTTTAAATTAAAAAATGTGTTAACCTAACAAAATGATTTTTAATTTGTCAAGTAATTACGCCATCAGACATTTATCGCTCGTACAGGGCTTACAGAGATTTTTAAAAAATCGGATGTCGGGTTGATACATTTTTAAACTTTTGCGGCGGAGCTTGGGGTATTTTTACTTTGGTTTACTTTTGGGTCACGAAAGAAAAGTTAAGCTGAATTTATGGATTAAAGTTTCTGTTTTCGTCTGCCATTTGACGTTTCGGTTTTTGATATGGTATATAAAAACGGCAAACAGAAAATATAAATTGACAAATGGAAAGTCATTGTTTTATCTTCTAACTGAAAAAGTCAAACAAAAATCGGAAACAGAAACGTCAATTTATAAATACAGTTTTAATTTTCCTTTTAAGAAATTAAAATAAAAGTTAGAAAAGTGACAGTTTACAACTTTTAAAAATTCGTAAATACCAACATTACATACATGGTTGTAAAAAATCTGTTTATTAAGTATCACATTTTTTACTTTTACTTTCCTTCCGTGAGCCAAAAGTAAATTTTAGTAAAAGTCCCTAGCGACCATCGCAAAATTTCAAAAATTTGGCAACTTGACATCTTGTCTAAATATTTTAAAAATCTTTGTGGCACCTATAGGCGCAATAAATGTATGGTGGAGTAAATATTTAACAAAATTATAATTATTTTGTTAGTTTTACATATTTTTATTTTAAAATATCCAGGACAAACCCAATTAATTATAGCTGTTTATAAAATAGTATGCAAACCTTGGTAAAAGTTTTATTACTGTCTCGAGAAACGATTCACCTCGCTGGTAAATTATCCCTTTCTCTTTACAATATTAACACTTTTCACCTCGGTTCGTACTATGACATATTTATACTTTGTGCACTTTACATTGATAATATCTAGCAACTACGGTTTCCAACTTTTTAAACCAATAAAATACATTTTTGTACGACCGGGAGTAAAATACAATTGTACGCCCCCATTCGAGGGCGTAAAATTGCACTTTTACGCCCTAGGCAAAAAGTATAAAAACGCCAGCATTTATAAATTTATAAAACTATAATAAAATTAAATAATGCCCCTTTTTTTTGTAAAACAACAATTTTTTAATTAAACATATGTTAAAAGTATACTGATTACAATTTGAAACATTAAAAGCTGAGAAGTTTTCTCTCAACTGCAGATAATGCTTTTATTTTAATTTCCAGTGGTACACAAAATATTGTTTGCACCTTTGGCACTTTTGCGCCCCCAGCTGATATCAGCCGCGGGCGTAAAAGTGCTATTTTACCTGCCCTTGCCCTTGGTTTTTTTTCACCCTTTCGGGGTCATCCCACCCAGGTCCGACGACCGCTCCCCTAGGTGGTGCACTGCAGCCTGAAGGCTTATTGTACCTTGACCCCTACTCCTTCTCATTCACACACCATTCATTCCATAACTTAGATGGTTGTTGCTCGGTCCGCATCCCCGAGCAGACAACACCGTGTGCCGCCGCTCGAAACACCGCTGCCGTCGGACACCCATCTAAATTATGGGCGCGCATTTCACTGCTTAACTCCAGTGATCGACGTTTGCCGATACAACCGAAGCCGCCACAAGCGCGCCCTTGGTACAAAAATAACTATTTTTGTTCTGGTGTTTTTCTTAATTTGTAATGCCCAAAATATAGTTAATAAGGGTTGGTTACTGTTTTTTAATCAGTGCAACTAACAATGCAATTACTATATAGCGTGTTTCCTAACTACTGTACAAAACTTAAGGGGGCAATTTCTTATGTTTATGTAAAGTTTATATAACATATGTCCGGATTACAAAGCGGTAAACGTTTTAAAAAAGTAAAAGGCCTAGTTTCAACTCACCACTAACATTAAGGATATGCAATATATGCAGTATAATAATTGTAAGAGATATTTTTTTATATTAGTTGTAAGAATAAAATTTTAGAGTTATTTTTGAATTCCTATTGTTTAATACATGCCCGTCAAAAGTATTTAAAATTTATTTTATTATTAAATACATGTTCTTGTTACAGAAAATATTATTGCTATATCTACAGTCAGTTTACTTTGCTCCTTAATTTTTAATAAAAAATCCTAGTCAGTACTTCAGCTTTATTTAATTAAACGATAAAATGCGCAAAAATATCCCGGAACTTCCGGGAGTAATTCCTAGAGGCAGCCGTATTCGATCTTAATTTAATTTATTGTCGAGTTGTATGTGTAAATATGTTTTACCGTACACAGCTTCGCAATTGATTAGATTTAAAATTTTCAATAAATTCGTTTTGTTGATCGTGCAAAGCATTGCGAACAGCTTTTACTTTAATGAAAGTTATATTAAAAATATTTCAACGAAATTCTGTTTTCCGGAAATTCTTACAAAGATTTAATTTTCTAAATTAATCAATTGGACTTGGGAAGTTTAATTAAATAAATATAAAGAATAAAGGTGAACATTTTACGCCTGCTTGTTTTAACAAATTAGATGCTTAAATTGTGATTTGTTGTTATAGCAACAACTTTCTTTTTCAGGAATCTTTCTACGAGCCAACATATTATTAAGTTAAAAATCTCCCCAACGTGATTAATAAAAAAAGGTCATATTTGGCAATAAATTTAGTACTTTTTTATTCTCCTTAGCAGTATAAAACTATAAAAATTATTAAAAATGTTTTTATTTTGGATTATTATTTAAAAAATTATCTTACAGGAAAACAAAAATAGTATATTACATAACAAGTGTCGAAAGTGATATATTTCACACGAGTGGGAATGTCCAATACCACGAGTCATGTACAATATTTTTCCTACCACCAAAAACATTTATCATCACGTATATCAAAACTCATCAGTTAGCTTTTTTATATCATTAATTTCAACACAGACAAGATAATCTGACAGAAACTTAGACGTAAATCAATGTCAATGCCATAAAATCCAAATAAAGAAATTACCTTTAATTGTATGTGAAAGCATGTAAGTATTTAGTATTTTTGTTTTAGTTTCCTTAACGCTGTTTTTACAGTTGGAAAGTTTTCTTGTATGCAACTTTTTCTTGCTGCAATTTTTCGATCCACACGCGCATTTTTATTTTTAAAAATTGTTGCAAAGTGTGTATGTGCAGATCGAGAAAGTGCAGTAAGAAACTTTCGTGCAAGAAATTTTTAAACTGTAAAAACAGCTTACAAGTTTATGCACTGTAATTTCTTTAATCAAGTTTTCAAATTGCGTAAACACCTTCTTACTAAACAAAACTTACAGTTCAAATGAATTAAATTAAATTTCAACTCAATTTAATGGCTATTTCATTTTTATTTTGCTAAATATTAGCCTTTTTCTAACAAGATATGGCATTTGTGGTTAGGTTAATAATTTACAAATCGAGATCCCTACTTTGGAATTCGACGCTTTAGACACTTCCATTATTTAATGGGTTGCCTAATATTATTAAAAGTATTTGCTATAAAATAATAAAACTAAAAAACCCTTAATCATAAAATTAAAATAAATATAATTTGAAAAAAGATAATATGTGTGTTAGCACTGGTAAGTCAAAACCTTTAGTTTGTTAAAAATTTGCTGTAAATATCTTTTAACGGAATTTAAGCATCTGTCATATTTTATGTACATTTCAACACTAGTGTTAAATAGTATATTACATTACAAGTGTGGAAAATAACTAATTTTACACGAGTGGGAATATTGTAGCACGAGGCGTTAGCCGAGTGCAACAAATCCACGAGTGTAAGAAAGTCATTTTCACACCAGTACTGTACACTATTTTTCCTACGACCACAAATTATTCACCAAAAATAAATAAATTAAAGTTTGTCTGTTCAGAAAAAAATTAAAAACAATTGAGAACTTTGCAACACTAGGGTGATATTTACTTTGCAACACTAGTGTGATATATACTTTTCCTCACTGCTACATTATACTGTTTTGACAATATTTTTACATCGAAAATCACCTACCTAGAAGCATTATATAACTTTTATCATTTGGAATTTAAAAAGGCCCTCACTTAATAAAAATTGTATGGTTTGTGTAGGTAATAACGCTATATAGTTTAATACGGTTTTCTGCTATTATAAGTGTTTTTTAAAATTATCGATTCTTGCATAATTTAGACATACTTCTAAATAAAACGTAAGTGGTGCATATCCAAAATGTTCCGTTTTTAAAAAATATCAGTAAATAAACTTACGGGACCGGGGTGAGAAAGGGTGCTGGGTGGGGTAAAATTGGTAAAACGAGTTAATGAAACTGAACATCACATATAAAATTAAGTAAAAATAACAGTTTTTCCTCATATTTTTAAGAAAAAATATAAAAAATATGAAAATTTGTAAATGCATAACCTAAAGTCCTAAAAGTAAGGAAAAAACGACTACCAAACGTCAGTTACCATGCAAAATATGGAAAGCATTTGGCAACGTCGGAAGGGTCTGATTATATTTATGAATGGATAAAAGAAAGTGGATTCATAAAGTGTGTATTAGCCTTAGGTTTAATTAGGGATTAAAAAAAAGATTTAACTAGTTGTTTGAGTACACGAAGAAAGAGAGGAAGGAATTTGATCTATAGGCTTTTTTCTCTGGCGCTTTAGGTCGAACGGTCAAGCGGCAAGGCTGCCTCTATAAAGTACGTGCTCAAAGGTAGAAGGGAGATTTTTAATTTGATCTACTTACCTGACAACACTGTGCCAGTCAGTGAAAGTTGTTTTTGTGGTTATGTCTATTTTTTGTTTATGTTTTTATTTTTTCGTAAATTTTAATAAATATAAAATAAGATGATTTTCGCTAATTTGGGTTCTAAGGTTTAAGGTAAATAAAAGTTTTTTTTACTGTCACTACAATAAATATGTCACTTGCAAGACCAATAGCAGTTTTTAGAATGACATCATAATATGTATCACACCAGTGTTGTAAAGTGATTTGCAACACTAGTGCTGTAAAGTACTTTGCAACACTAGTGTGATATAACGCATTTTCTGTGCATGAAATCAGTGTGCTATTTGCTATTTTCACAAGTGGTCGTAGGAAAAGTAGATTTCAACACGCGTTTGATATTATTTGTTTTCTAAAGGATCAAAAATTGCGTTTTATGTCATTTTCATATGTGGTCGTGAGTTGTACTAACCAGAACATTTACAGCTGTATTCACCAATATTTATTAGGCTGATATCAAAGGCTGTCAGGTAAAGTGACGTTACCTTTTATATATTGAAATAAAAACTTTAGTGATTTGAGCACTGTATGTTATTTTTTTCTTTTTTGGGGTTGAGTTAGTTGTAGCATTTAATATAAAGTCCATGTGAGTAGGTGATCTGCAAATCGCAGTTTTTGCATAGGAGAATATTTTAAGAAAAACATCGTAACGTATACCAGACTAATAATAGACATACGAAACATCGTTTTAACTTGTTTATTAATTTTGTTTTTACAAAGCAGCTGCAGCTGAGTATTTTTTATTTATTCATTGCTTGTCGTCAAGTTAGGAATCATCCTGTATAGGTTTACTGCTATTTCTTTTAACCATTATTTGAAGCACGAGTATCAGTAAAATACATTAAATATTTATGAAGCAATCTGGGTATATTGCAAATTCACATTTATTTCCCATGTAGAATTATATGAAAATTCGCTTCCTTTATGCACTTTTGGAGGTATTAAGATTTTCAGTAAAATAGTTTTCAATATCCTGCAAAAACATTTCAGTTGCCATCAGCTGTACGTTTTCTAAGTAAATAATTTATGAAATTTTCCAAGTGTAAAGTAACCAAATTATATATTGTTTTATTTATTTGAATAAAAAAAAATAGACTATTGTCTACACGACCTATTTTTAAAAATACAGTAAACAATGAGACTAGGATTTCTATACAGGGTATCCAAGAATATGTGGGCAGTCTCTCGGATTCATATAGAACACGTGAACAAAGTTCCTATACATTTTTTCCTAAAGCCCCTCCTAAAAGGACGCCGCTGGAAATCGGTTTTCTTGAATAAGTTTTATAGTACTTGGTATAATAAAAATATTTTTAATATGATAAATACATTTTATTTACCAGGGGCGGACTAACCCTTACACAATAATGTTAATAATTTTTACACCCTGTATAATAAAAAAATTAATTAAGTATTTTTGGGTAGCTTAAATCCTTAGCTAAAAAAAAGCACTCTTGTTAAATGTCGATAAATTAAGGCGTTTTCGATAAAAACAAGTTTGTTGTTTTGTTGTCTAAAAACATTAGGTTATTCTGTTGCAAATGGTCCTGAAAAAAAACTTTAAAAAAATATGTTTTTGTTTTATATTTTCACAAAAATAAAAAAAAATTCTGATGGTAAAGGGTTCCATAAACTTCAAATATAATTAAAGCTGGAGAATACATAAAATAAGATGAAGCCTATGTCGAACCGACAAACAAAACTATTAATAAATACTACCCTATTTAATCAAAATGTTGTTTTTCTCTCTCTCTCTCTTCATTTTTTTTTCTTGGTTTTAGTCCCTTCAGGTCCAATTCACCACTCTCCCCCTTTCGGACTATGCTTTGCAGAGCTTCGTCAGCGGAAAATCTGGATAATCGAGCGCGTAGCTTCCAGAAATTTCAAAAGAAAGCAAAAATAATTCTACAATCGATGCAATGTATAAATTGTCGGCTGTCAAACCCAGACCTGCTACTGGTGTTACGTATAACCTTCAGTTTCACTACTGACAATTCCCATGGCACACCCATCTATTTCCCACCTTTTGAGAAATACCTCGTGTTCACCACCAAACAGGATATCATCAGCTTATAGGAATCTTCGCTCACAGCCCTTAGATCCAGAAGAAAGATGCCGCCAATTTAGCGTGAATCTTTCCTTGATCCCCGAAGGTAAAAAACGTTCATACGGCACCTCTAACCGCCACTCCGGGAAGAACTTTGTAGTCCTCTACGCACGTCCGCACTGTCCGGAGGTCAAACAAAGAGTTGTTTTTCTCGAAAACGCTTTACTTTATCGATATCGGACAAAAGTACCTTTCTAAGGGTTAAGGTATTTAAAAATAATTTTTTTTGGTGTATTTTACAGGGTGTAAAAATAATTAGTACTTTTGTGTAAGGGTCAGTCCGCACCTGAGCAAACTAATGAAGGAAAATGTTTTACAATGATACCATTATATGAGCTTGTCACATTATTTTTATGTGTTCCATATGAATCCGAGAGACTGCTCATATATTCTTGGACACCTTGTATAAAACAGTATTTTATTTATTTACTTTTTACCAAACCTATAAAGGTGCTCGCCCACTTAGGCGACGCGTCGCCTTAGTGGACGAGCACTTTAAAGTAATTGTATTTATATTTGTTTTCTTTTCAGGCACAAACGCAAGATTGGTCTATTCCATCGAAAAGAATGTAATTGAAGAAGAAACCGGCTCACCGATCTTCGAAATTGAATCCGAAACGGGCGTGATCAAAACCGCGGTGTGCTGTCTCGATCGCGAACGTACTCCCGACTATTCTATACAAGTTGTCGCGATGGATGGTGGTGGTTTGAAAGGGACAGGGACAGCCAGTATAAGAGTAAAAGATATAAACGATATGCCGCCGGCGTTTACAAAAGACGAGTGGTTTACGGAAGTGGACGAGACGGATGGTAGTACGTTACCGGAAATGCCGATTTTGACGGTGACTGTGCATGATGAGGATGAGACGAATAAGTTCCAGTACAAGGTATGTTGTATTTTTGGGTTTTAAACCGTTTGACTAACTTCAGTGTATTTTTAGCTTATTTCAGCCTTATGCTGTAAAAACATTGACTTATTTCAAGCTTGAAATTATAAATTTTAAATGAGATTTGACAGATAATTTAATATTTTCTAGGCAGTAACAATTTCAAATCTTAAAAACATTTCAATTTTAACCTTTCTAGAATTTGTAACTGCATAGAAAATATTGAATTATCTGTGAAAGGATTATTTTAAATTTATAATTTCAAGCTTAAAAAGCAATGTTTTTACAGCGTAGGAACTGAATATGTATGAAACAAAATTCAGCCATCCAATCTTTATATTATCGTATCCTTAACTTTGAAGATACAGGGTCATAAAGTTTTTAAATCCTTCCATTTTTTTTATATTTACAGTATGTAGGATGGACTTTACAATAGGACAGATGGACCAAAAATTTAAATGTTCAAAAAGTCGTGTAAAGCAACTGCTTTTGCTTCTTAAAAAATCAAGATTCAAGTTAGGAAAGTTTTGTTTTAAACGGCTGCTTCAAAAATACAAAAATAATAATAAAATACCATTTTATTTAATGATATATTAATTACAAAGCTGATCTGTATTAGGAGACACTATCACAACATTTTCTTTGTATTTTTTACAATGGGGTTCAAGCGGGCTTTAAACTAAATATTTAAGAGGAAAAATACGATACCCCTTGTAACAAAAAATATTTTTATTGCTCTTATTCTTTTTCTAAAGTCCGACCGAAACTAGTTTTCTGGCCGAAACCGAGTGGTTGGTCGTGGCTTCAGTTTCGGCCGAAACTCACGTAGTCAAGTATAAAATACCCTAAAATACTGAAATTTAGGGCGTTTTTCCCATTATTATGCATTAATTAGTAATATGAAATGATACCACTGTATAATTATTGTGTTTTAATCATTTATTAAAAAACATAATTTTTCTATTTAATTATTCAAATTAACAGAGCGTTGCCGCGAGAAACGTAGTTAGGCGAGAGCGCACGACCACTTTCCAAATCAGAGCCCGTACTCTGTAACGCAATAGAAAAGAAATTTCCTTTCCATGCAATGTAAATTAAATGGACATTTCAGAATTTTGGTCGAAACCAAAACTGCCGCCGAAACTTAATTTTTTAGCGAAAATTAGCCGAAACCGAAATTTCGGTCGAACACTATTTTCTAGCAAATTTAATTCTTTGTTTTAAAGTTTTTTAAAACATTTGGAGTTGTATTACGTTATCAAAATTTGAAAAAAAAAACACAAAGTTTTAAAAAATGTATCTCCAAATTTAACTCATATTTTAAACAAGGTTTTTCTTAATACAAACCCTAAGATGACTCGTCTTTTTTAATATTTAACCCATACTTTTAAAACACCCTGTATAATTTATATTATTGATTTTCTTTAGGTTATCGAAAATAGTGGCTACGGTGCTGACAAATTCACGATGGTTCGTAACAACGACGGCACTGGTTCCCTGAAGATAGTTCAACCCCTCGACTTCGAAGATCTTCTTCAAAGTAACGGGTTCCGTTTTCGCATTCAAGTTAACGACAAAGGCGAGGATAACGATAACGATAAGTACCACGTGGCTTACTCGTGGGTGGTCGTTAAGCTTCGAGATATTAACGATAATAAGCCGATTTTCGAGAGGCCGAATATAGAAGTCAGTGTGCCGGAAAATGCCGAAGTTGGCAAGAGTTTGGAGACTTTTAAAGCGACAGATCCTGATCAAGGAGGAAAGAGCAAGGTTAGGGTACATTTTTGCTTTTTTAAAGTTCTTAGAAAATCCATATCTTTTTCTTGTATTCAAGGCAATCTTAAGATTAAGAAACTTTAATGATTTTTTGGTTTTAATTCGTTTTTTTATTGCTATTTCCAATAAAACAACATAGAGTTTTACCTCATTCATGTCCTCTGAATTCTTTTACTTCCTCCAAGATTACCACAATATGTTGGTACGTTGACCCTAAGTCTTGATGTATTGTTCCTAGATAAAAATAAATTTTACAATGTTCTTTTTTCCAGGTTTCATATACAATTGACAGGAGTTCTGATAGAAAGCGGCAATTCTCGATTAACCAAGAAGGCACGGTAAGTATCCAACGATCTCTGGACAGAGAGGATACTCCCAGACACCAGGTTAAGATCTTGGCGATTGACGATGGTATTCCACCTAAAACTGCCACCGCCACATTGACAGTGATCGTGCAGGACATCAACGATAATGCACCTACGTTCCTAAAGGATTACAGACCCGTTATTACTGAACATGTTGCTCCTAAAAAGGTAAAAATATGAATAAATAACACTCTTTTGAAAATTAAGATAGAAAAATAGCTGAAGTAATATTTTTAATATTTAAAATACATTACAGATTTGTACTTGAGAAAAATATTTTGTCGTTTTTAGGTTGTTGAGATTCTAGCCACAGATGATGACGACAGATCAAAGAGTAACGGCCCTCCATTCCAATTTAGATTAGACCCAAGTGCAAGCGACTTAGTAAGGGCCAGCTTCAAGGTCGAACAAGATCAAAGTAAGCCTTTTATTTAATTTTATTTTGGTTTATTTAGTGTATTGCCATTCTTATTTTTTTATTATTTTTTTATTAATTTACTCATTTCTTTACTTATTTCAGAGGGTGCAAACGGTGATGGTATGGCCATAGTCACCTCGCTCCGGTCTTTCGACAGAGAACAACAAAAGGAGTTCCATATTCCAATTGTGATAAAAGATCATGGCAATCCTGCTATGACCGGTACCAGCACATTGACAGTTGTAGTAGGAGACGTAAATGACAACAAAATGCAACCTGGTTCAAAGAACATATTTGTTTATAATTATCAAGGTAATCAGATTTTATAAACATTATCAATAATTATGAAAGTTTCTTATATTAATCAAAGAATTCATCATCGCCCTAAAATTGTCCATGCTTTCTTCATTAATCTAAAAAATAAAATTTGTATGGTAATTAATCCAAATTCAAAAGTAAAAACTACATTATAATATATCTAAAATTTTAAGAGTGGAAGAGTAATGTGCTTAAAACTTAAGCAAAATATTAGTTGGCCTGGACTATCATTTACAAGACATCTAAATAATATTAGTTGTGCAACAAAAGCATTAACTACATTTCCAAATTTTTATCCATGTCCATTAATATAATAATTGTATAACAATAATTTTTACATAAAATACAAACATATAATTAAATTGGTAATAATTCTAATAACTTGTTCTAGGTCAAGCTCCAGAGACGGAAATTGGCCGAGTTTACGTCTATGATTTGGACGACTGGGATCTGCCTGATAAGAAATTCTATTGGGAAAGCGTAGAACATCCCCGGTTTAAGCTGAACGAGGACACCGGAATGATATCAATGAAACAAGGGACTGGAGACGGAACTTATCATTTGAAGTTTAAGGTAACATTACTAGTTGATTAAACATTTGTTTAAAAATATTCATTTTTCATAATTTTTCAAGCTGTGATTTTCCATTTATTGCTAGTCTGTCACAATTATTTACGGTGTAATACTCTTTTTATTTTAGGTCTATGATAGAAAGCACACACAAACCGACGTACCTGCAAACGTTACAGTTACTGTAAAGGAAATTCCACATGAAGCCGTTATTAACTCAGGATCAGTAAGAATAGCAGGAATAACCGATGAGCAATTTATTCGTGTTTGGGACTACAAAAGACATGTAAGTAACAAGTTTATTTACCTTTATTAGTAACCAAATGTCAATAATTTATTTTATACATTTTTTAAAATAAAATATATCTATTTCTTATCATATTTTATATTTTTAAGGATCTACCAAAATCCATGGCCGAAAAATTCCGTGATAAAATATCAGAGTTGCTCAATATAGACCGTGAGAACGTCGATGTGTTCAGCGTTCAACTTAGAAGAAAACATCCCCCTGTCACTGACGTTCGATTTTCGGCCCATGGTGGTTCCCCTTACTACAAGCCTGTTAGGTTGAACGGTATGGTACTTATGCATCGAGAGGAGATTGAGAGAGCTGTGGGAATTAATATAACCATGGTAAGTTTAAATTATTTTAACTTTTCTCTTATTTTAACATATTTATGTAATAATTATTGAGTTTGACCACTAGTTTGTTTGGGTCCTTAAATAAAATTGTTTCTAATTTTTTAAATTCATTAAATATATGTTTTGTTTTTTTTTTTTAATGTAGTATTAACATTATAACTTAATGGTGTAAACAAAAACTGCTTCGTTTAAAAGAAACAACCTTATTCTAAGTAGCTTGGCTAAGATTACTTGTTTTTCTTAAATTTATATGAGAAGCTCCAAATTAAATTAGCTGATGTTTCAATGCTTGCTGATGTTATATATTTTACTGTTTAAAATTTGGCAACGCAAGGGCTCAAGTCTCAGTTATGTTAATACTAATAATTGCTATTAGGGCCGCGGTCCGAATTGTGCTCACAGCATTTACGCCGTATAGACTGCTAACGTGGGGTCCGATTTAAGTGAGCGCGCCAACGTCTGTTTGAAGTACTAATTATTCGGACCACTTGTGAGTGTGCTTACAAATTCTACATAACCTAACAAAATATATTTTGATATAAACATGAGTGGTGTATGTAGCGTAACTGATAAAGATTGGAAAATGCTTGTTCAGTTTCTTCATTCCAGGGAAGATACGTTAAATTAATTTTATTTTGGACACTTGAAATCACGGACACATTACATCGATTCAAATATATTGCGCCAAAAAACGTCGAAGTTACAATGCTAACGCTTTGACCCGTGAGAACTCTCAGCACTATGCTGTGACGTCATAGCTTTCACAACCCTAATGGAAAGCGTAAAGAAGCACAAATCGGACCGCGTGTTGGTACGCTATGAGCGCTGTGAGCATAATTCGGACCGCGGCCTAATGCAAACTTATTTTCTTTCAAAAATCAAATATTTTAAAGAAAAATACTTTAACAGGGTTTGTAGTATTCCCGAAAAAAAAACAGTCAAAAAAGTAAAAATGCGACATTATAAATTAATGTTATACAATTATGGCAAAGAAGTAAAGCATTTTTTTATATTCTTTGTAAAATAATAATATCTAATCAAACACAAACAGATTCTGAAATTGTTTGCCATGTCAATATCAAAATGCAGCTTAAAACTTTTAACTTCACCAAAAGTTGGGTAAATTTATAATAAAGTATAAATCAAACTTAATAAAGATTGTGGTATAAAAACTCTAAATACCAACTTGTAAAAACTTTTTAAAGTTATTTAATTACTTCTGTCAAAGTTTTTAAAACTTACAAATGGATTTACTTTCAATACAAGATTAATGATATTCTTTGGTAATATTTCGATTACTTTATCTTTTCTGGATGGATTTATTTAAAATATTTAAGTTTTAATGGGTAAGGATTTTAAAATATCTTTCACCATATTACATATTTATTATAAAATAAATAAATCTTTTAAGTCCTAAAACTTTTAAGTCTATTTATTTATCAAGGATGTTTTTGATATGAAATGAAAGTTTGAAAAAGTTTCATAGCTTGGTTTTATGTCATGTAACATTTATGATATGATCGATTACTTTTATATTTTGTTTATTAAAGGCAGTAGCATGTCATTGATATAAATATTATAAAAATAATTTAAATTTTGCTTAAGTCTGATCTTAGATTAAATAAAGATTTAGGATATTGTTTTTGACTTAAGACATGACATATTTTATACAGTGCGTCCACGAATGAACTTAATTATTCCTGTTCTTTTTATATTTTTAAAAAGTTATTCTTTATAAGAATGTTTGCTTTATTTAAAATGCTAAAAGCTAAAATAAAAATTGCCCTTCGATATACATAGTGCTTGAAAGTGGCAAAAATATTATTTAAAAAAAATATATATATATTTTGTGAAATGTCTAATTAAAAGCATAAAAAGTAATTAAAAAGTCCTAAACTTATCTCTTATTATTACTTTTTTTACTTTTATTCTTCTAATTTTACTTTTTGACATCTATATCACATTTTTTAAATTTAGCGGTATGACAGTATCTACGGAAAAATTATATCTTCTTAATAATTTTCCATACTAAAAATCCCTAATATAAGTCTTTTTCCTAGCCTAAAATGAAGTCTTTAGTAAAAATTCTTAAACTGGAAGACACAAAAGGAAATCTTATGTTATAATCCTAACTTTGGTAAACAATATTTTCACAATTCTTGAAGCAAAGATTAACATTTTATTTGTTAATCGTTAAGTTTATTGAAAAAAAATACAAATATCGAAAAAGTTTTATTAATAAACCAGGTTATTCATTTTTTTTATTCATAATTCTTTTTCTTTAAATTTAATCAACAAGAAATAAGTAGTTTATCACTTTCCCTTTTACAAATTTAAAAAGTGTATGCCAAATTTGACGGAATTATATAAAAGTTATATTTTCATAGATTTTTATCATTCTACCGATTTCGCTTTTAATTTAAAAAATAAAACATATACGATATCTTTCTAAAGGTTGACATTTTGACCAACGTTTATACAAAAAACAATTTGTTCTTTTGAAAACGAAAAACCCCCTTAGGTTTATCGCATTTATTTTAGAACACCTTGTATAGTATCAAGTTAAGATTCAACTATTTATCTGTTTTTTTTATTATTATTTAAATGTCCACGTAATATTTTTAACACAGCCCTTTTTCTTGGCTGTGTCAAAATATTTTGTTTTTTTTTGACAGCCCACCAAGGTTTATTCGTAAGTACCGTCGGTGTCGGGTAATTGGATGTTTAACTTATCTTTTCCCTCTTTTATCAACATTGTTCAAGCACTGAAATATACAGTTGCCTGAACCTTTTACACATCGCTGTAGTGCCACTATGGACGTTATTTTGAAATAACTAGAATCAGAGTCTGTTTGCTAAACCACTGGGGACTGTATAGGAGTCAAGTTATAATTACACCCCTTAATTAAATAAATAATTATATCAGTTTGTTAAGCTAATTCTGTAGTCGCTAAATCAATATTTATATAATTAATATCTCCTAAAATATACAGGGTAGAACAAGTATATAGTTTTTTAATGGGACACCCTGTATATTATATCACTTGGAAAAATATCTTTTAAAAAGCTTTAATTAAAAGAACTACATAAAATATAGTTTCTTCTGTAACGCTCTTTAAATTATCTTTTAAATGGTGATTCAATATACAGAGTGCTCCATTAAAAAAATCATACTCTTTGTCACACCCTGTATATCTTAAAGGAAAAGAATTCTGATAAAAGATACAAAACTACAGAATTAATCCCAAAAATTGTGTTTTCATTTTTTATACGTTCAAAAATAAAAAAGTTAGGAGATGTACATAAGTTTTTTAGGTTTCTAATGTGAATTACAAATTATTCTTTTAATGTGCATGGCCATATTTCTAAAACTAATTGGGATAGGTATATAAAATAGTAGTATTTTTTTAAAGGTTTTTGAGATTTTTAAGGTGAAATAATATATAAGATGTTTCATTTAAAAAAAAAACATACCTTTTGTCCTACCCTGTATATCTTGGAAGATTATAAAAATCTGATTACTAATACGGAAACTAACTCTTTGTTTGACCTCCGGACAGTGCGGACGTGCGTAGAGGACTACAAAGTTCTTTCCGAGTGGCGGTTAGAGGTCAGTACGGACGTTTTTACCTTCGGGGATCAAGGAAAGATTCACGCTAAATTAACGGCATCTTTCTTCTAGATCTAAGCGCTGTGAGCGAAGATTTCTATAAGCTGATGGTATCTTGTTTGGTGAGTGAACACGAGGTATTTCTCAAATGGCGGGAAATAGATGGGTGTGCCATGGGAACTGTCAGTAGTGAAAGTGAAGGTTATGGTAGTATACGTAACATCATTAGCAGGTCTTGGTTTGACAGCCGAGACAGCCCGAAGGGGAGAGTGGTAGATTGGACCTGAAGGGACCAAAACCAAGAAAAAAAAATTGAATAGAATAGAATAATACGGAAACTACAAAATTAATCCGACAAAGTGATATTTTAATTATTTTGTACGATGAAAAATAAAAAAGCTAAAGGGGGTGTAAATTTATAACTTGACACCCGGTACTAATTTTATATTATAATTATAGCTTTCGGTAATACCCAATTATAAATAAATAATTGTTTCCATAGTTTCCCGTTTAAAAAGTAATTTCCTAAGTGATTTCTCTCTTAAACAACGTGTTATGGGTCAAAATGTTTTTAAGATTATTCTACTTGGACAACAACAACTTTCTTTAAACTTTTAAATGACAACCTTCTTAGAATAGAAATAATTTTTATAACATATAATGTCTAAAATTTGCTCTAAATGCTTTTTAGGCATCGCAAAACTGCATGCAACTTTCTGTAACGAGCAAGAACTGACACTAGATAATGCCATTTTGTGCGGTCATTAATTCTTGGCAAAGACGCGACATCTGCAAGTCAAAGTGCATCTTAAATAAACATTTTCTTTGCTCTACTTCATTCGAATGAATTTGTCTTTTTCACGTTAAATTGTGTAAAAAGCATAACGTTTTAATGATATAGATTCTTTTTAAAATAAACCAAAACGTTAAAAAAATATTTTTGTAGGTGTTTTACATAAATTTCTTTTAAACATACCGTTATCATTATGGGGTACTTGTATTTTATGCTTTATTTGTTTTCTGGGAGATTAAATTTAAACAGAATATTATTTGGATTTTCTCAGAATAAAATTAAAAAGTTTATTTAACATTTTAAAAAATTAAAACTTTTATACATTATGAAGAACTATTCTGCTCTTACACAATATAATAAAAGTTATTATTACTTTAAAAGAAATAAAATAATGAAATATTCAATATTAAGTTACTTACAATACAAAGGTTTCAATCTATAAACAAGGTTCATTAGCACTCGGTTGAAATGATTTTAATCTAATAAACTAAAATCTTAACAAGACGCCAGACGAGAACTGGGCCTATGGTTGGGTCTCAAAAATGTGGTAAATAGTTTTTTAGGGTACTTGCTCTTATTTTTTTTTACATTTATATCTATTGCTTTAGGGCTGTTTGATACGATCATGATACACTGGTCAGCACGATTTCTAGGTCTGACTTTTACATATTAAATTTTAGTTTCTTCAACGTCAAAACTAAGAAAAATATATTCCATATTCAAGAAAGTTTGCTTTTGTGGAAGTTATAGCAATTTTCAAGTTTTTGGAAAAAAATTAATGTATTTGATGCAGGGTGTAATTTAATTAATAGCTAAAATATAATTCCTTGGCTTAATTTAAAAAAAAAGTTTATATGAACATGTGTCCTAAATGTTTTAACTTTTAAGCTATAGGGCGTTAAATTTTTAATACAAAAATGTTTTTCTTCTCATAATCTTAAAACTGTTTGAAATGTTTTCAAAAATTTTTGACATGCACATGCACCTACCAATAAGCATTTATTAACGTAAAAGATTTTTAATTATCACTTTTTTGACACTTACCAGTAGCTTAGTGACTTATTGTTCAAAAATGGCCCGATACTTCGGTTTTTGAGTAGAAGCAAATGCTTTATACAGTGAATAAAGTATGTCAACATTAGTAGATTTTTGAACAGACCCACCTCAAAAGTCCTGCTGGCACCCCCACCCCCCTCAAAGTTGGTTAAGGGATTGATATAGTTTTTTCTAATATCTTCTAAACGGTAAATGATAAAAAACTGATTTTAGTGTCTTTAGATAGAGCACAAAATTCTGCAAAATAGTAACATTAAAAATTGTATTTTTGTTGATTTAGTAAAATTCTACAACAAAAAAATGTTGGAGGGGAGCATCCACACGGCACTTTTTACGATATATCTTCCAAACCATCCACCAAATAAAAAAATATAAGATACAAAAAATAAAGGCCAAAGTTTTCCCTATTGAATGGTGTATAACATTATACTATTATCTTTAAAAAAAAGCTACCAGTCGTGTACAAAAGTAGCACTACACCAGTATAGTACCTAAAAATAGAAATTTTTAATGTTATACTTTTAATTTTTTAAAAATATTTTTTACTTTAGTTTTATTAATTTATAATTATTTCTAATTCTGCATACTAATAATAATAAATAATCATATTACACGAAAAAAAAATTACCAGTACAAAAATTAAAATCAAGACTGAGTTTGGTACTGGTAAAAATGTAAGATTTATTTCGTGTATAGAAATTGCTAAAAAATCAATGAAAAAAGTCTAGCCCTTTCTTTTTTCATTCACTAACCGGTTGCGATACCACGTCCTCCTTTTATGGAAAGAAAAAAAAGTGTTGGGAAGCTTGTCAATCTTTTCCAACTTTTTTTGTTGTAGAGTCTTACCAAACAAACAAAAATATTATTTTTATTATTACTATTGTGCGCAATAAGGTAATATTACCAATTAATATAGCTAAAGTGAGAAATATTCTGGAAAAACAGTATAACATTAAAAATTTCTATTTTTAACTACCTACTATACTGGTGTAGTGCTACTTTTTGTACGCCACTGGTAGCTTTAATTTAAAAGAAAATAATATAATGTTATACACCATTCGACAGGGAAAACTTTGGCCTTAATTTTTTGTGTCTTATATTTTTTGTTTTGTAGACGGTTTGGAAGATATATAGTAAAAATGTCTTGCGGATGCTCCCCTCCAACTTTTTTATATTGGAGATTCTTACGTAATAAACAAAAATACAATTTTAATTATTACTATTTTGCAGAATTTTGTGCGCAATCTAAAGACACTAAAATCTGTTTTTTATCATTTACCGTTTAGAAGATATTAGAAAAAACTATATCAATCCCTTAACCAACTTTGAGGGGGTGGGGGTGCCAGCAGGACTTTTGAGGTGGGTCTGTTCAAAAATCTACTAATGTTGACATACTTTATTCACTGTATAAAGCATTTGCTTCTACTCAAAAACCGAAGTATCGGACCTTAAGTCACTAAGCTACAGTGGTGTCCGAACGGAAATTATACTGAAGATTTTTAAGTACGAAACTTATTGTTTTTTTAAATAAAAATAATTTTAAAAATCTGCATTTATTTTATAAGAAATTGACTTATTGATTTTTTTTCTCCAACGCACCTTTTTGCACAAAAAAAAATAAAAACCGTTTTAGGCATTTGTGGTATAACGAAATTATTTCAAACAAGTATGCTAGTGCCCTATTTTTAGTTTTGGTTAGTTAGTAACTTAAAAAATGGTGCATCGGAATAAAAAGTTAAGAGGTCAACTTTGCTGCAAAGTAAATGATGATTTAAAAAATGATGTTTATTTTGGGAAAAGCAATGGGCAATCATAATTTTCTTTCCTTTTAATTGTATTGCTTTTATATTTGTATGAGGCTCTATTATTTTATGTTTTATTTGTTTTCTGGGAGATTTAATTTAAACAAAATATTATTTGGCTTTTAAGGAGTAAAATTAAAAGTTTATTTAACATTTTAAAAAATTAAAACTTTTATACATTATGAAGAACTATTCTGCTCTTTACACAATATAATAAAAGTTATTATTACTTTACAAGAAATAAAATAATAAAATATTTAATATTAAGTTACTTACAATACAAAGGTTTCAATCTATAAACAAAGGTTCATTAGCACTCGGTTGAAATTATTTTAATCTAATAAACTAAAATCTTAACAAGACGCCAGACGAGAACTGGGCCAATGGTTGGGTCTCAAAAATGTGGTAAATGTAGCGTCCAAACGGGAATTATCCTGAAGAATTTTTAAGTACGACTCTGTTTTTTTTATGTAAACGATGATTTAAGAAATTATATTTATTTGGAAAAAGCAATGGGCAACCATATTTTTTCTTCCTTTTAATTGTATTTACTTTTAGGTTTCTATGAGCTCTATTATATTAAATATATTTATTATTAACGTGAATCAGACAGAAGCAAACTTTAGGAACCAAAAATAAAAATTTAGGTGTTTTTAAATGTCTAGGATCAAAATTAAAGCATGAAAACAAAAATCCATTTTTTTTTAAGTTTAGTGTCAAAGATCTTTGATTTTTTACACTGTGTCTACCAGATTCCCTGTGAATGTGGTAAAGTATACGTTGGGAAAACAAAAGTACCACTCGAAATTATAATAAAAGAACACAAAACATACGGAGCGTGAACGTCGAGATCGGGAGTGGCCAAACACAGCATGGACAAAACAGCACCACATACAGTGGTCGAAGGCCAAAATTATTCATAAAAAGATCACTGAAAAAGGAAGAACTTTCAACAAGCTGCTGTGATTATAAAAACAAAAAAGAATGTTCTTAGCAAGCCTAGTATCACAAAGTATTACCAAATATCTGGCAGCCGGTGTTAACCGTGAAAAATCGATCAAGCTTCGGTAAACAACGCAGAGTATAGAAGTCGTAGTTCCTTAAGAGTAGTTTTAGTTATCACTTGAAAACGGTTGAAGATAGATACCATCCGAAACCTCGTGTATTAGTTAAAAAATGAAGACACTGGAAGTTCAAAAAAGTGGTATTATTGAAAATAATCACTTTATTATTAAACTTAAATCTGGCAACGACGCATCTAAGCTGTGCCAAAATACTCTATATTAAGATATAAACTCCATTGCTTTTCTAGCGAGGACTTTTCTACCACTTAATAACGCCATCTGAAACGGTCATTAATTCTAAGCTGGCACTCGACATATGCAAGCGAAAAAGCAACAAAAATCATTTTCTTTGCGCTATTTTACAAGATAGAGGCTGACGTTTATAAAGTTAAGTAAAGTTAAAGCGAGAAAAGGTTTTATTTAAAAGATTTATTTTAAAATGTTAAAATACTCGGTGTGTCACTTGTTTATAAAATGAATGGTAATTATTTGGGTCCACGATAAAAAAGAAAATTAAAAGTACCAAAAAAACAAAAAAAAGAAATTAAAACAAGTAAAAAGATAAGATTAGTATAAACCTTTATAGTTTATTAGTATATAGTTTATAGGAGATATATAGATGATATTTTTCTATATACCAACATAAAGAACACTGTTTAAATAATTTTTTAACACACATTAATAAACAAGAACCAACTATTAAGTTTACTTTAGAAAAAGAAAACAACTCAGAACTACCATTCCTTGACATTTTAATAAACAAAGATTTAAACATTTTTGAAACAAAAATCTATCGAAAGCCTACTCATACAAATAGATACTTAAATTTTAACTCAAATCACCCAATAATGGTTAAAAAGGAGTTGTAAAAAGTCTATTTGATAGAATTAAAGTCATTTGTTCTAATCAAAATATTAATATTGAAAAAGATTATTTAAGAGATATTTTAATTTAAAATAATTATTTTCTTGATTTTATAAATAATTGTTTCCTTGAATTTGAAACTTCAATTATAAGACAAAATCAAAATATACCCATTACAAATTTATTTTTACCATACATTCCCGGACTATCAAATAAAATTCAACGAATAGGACGTAAATTTAATATTCGCACAATCTTTTAAACACAAAACAATATCAGATTTTAATTAACAAAAACAAAACCATACAACTTAAATGAAAATACAAAAAATGTCATTAATAAAGTACCTTGCAAATGCAATAAGTTTTATGTAGGTGAGACTTGTAGACCATTAGCCAAACGCATAAGAGAACACAGATCATACATTAAAAACACAGAATTTCATAAATTAAAAATCTGTCAACACGCATTTGATAACAATCATAGAATAAACTGGGATGCTTCGAGCATTTAAGCAAAGGAAATTGTTCTAAAAACGCAAAATTAAAGAAAGTGCGTATATATTATTAAATAAAAATTATTGTGTAGCATCAATTTGAGTTAATATAAATAACACTTGGTTGCCTTTGCTTGATACTAAAGTATCTTCAGGAAGACTAAAAATTAACTAACTATTCACCTTTTTGTAATATAAACAATAAATACACCAGAAACCAGTTTTCTATGTCACTATGACACTATAACCAAACAAACATATTTGACATTTAATGTCAAAGAGATTTTGTGAATATCCTTAAAAAGATAAAAATTTTACAATTTAAAACCTTAATAATAGTTATTTTTTATTTTTATAAATTTTATTCACTTTATCTTGACAATGGTGGCAGACTTGCCACCGAAACGTTAATTTTTAGTTATCTTTTTACTTGTTTTATTTTTATTTATTTTTTTTTTTTTGGTGTTTTTGTACTTTTAATATAATTTTTTGCGTGTACCCAAATAATTACCATCCATTAAATAAATCCACCGAACTACAGAACATATCTTCAATTGTTTATAAAATGTCTAAACTTCTGGAAATTAAATTTGAAAATTGAACTAGCCATAAAAAAAAGAATTATTATTCTTTTGTTTTTACGACTTTGCCAGGCGGGGTAAAAGTTTACCAAATCCTATTTGGGGTCATTCTCCTTTTTTGTTCATGGACGAGGGTGGCTTAAAGTGGTATTTTGGGAAAGGTTTTTTACGAAAAAGCATATAATAAAATAATTCTAAATGATAATATCGATTTACGATTTCATAAATTTATTAAAGTGGTTTCTATATAAATATTTTTAAAACAATTAAATCGACTAAAAACTCACTAAAAATTTAAAAATAATGGATATTTTTTTTTGAAAAATGAAGTTAGGTAATACCATTCCTCTAAATTATTACTTGTTAATAAATAAATGCACAAAATAGCAAGTGATCCATGGACAATTTTTCATCAGATAATTTAGCTTTCAAGTGTATTGCCATTTAAAAACTTCTCTCGTTTATTTTCACATTTTGGCGAAAAAGCCCTCCTCCTTCGGAGTCGGGTTCTTTCGCCAAAATATGAAAATTAACTGTAGTAGTTTTTAGGCAATACGCTTTTAAGGAAAATTATTGATAATTTTGATGCACTTGAGTAATTACCCCCGAAAATAATAGCAAATACTTTAAACTTGGCAGTTGTTATCGAGATTAGGAGACCTTCAATATAAGGTATCATTTGACCCCTTTTTTATTTGAGATTTTGAAGAAGTACCCGGACAAGGTATCCTTTTGTATATTAATCTGCCATGCACTGATAAATCTCGAAATTCCCGCTTGGGCTCCCCCACTACAAGTGTTACACATATAATATGAAACTGTTAAAGATAGGTATAGAGTTTTATACCTAAATTACATACATTTTTTTTTAAATTAAGAAATGGTGTCCAAATCAAAAGACAAAATTGAATACCGCCACCCAATTTTGGAGCACCCAGTATTATTGAAGTTGATGTTTAAAAAGTCTTAACTAAACAAAAAGTTAGAGTGTTTTGTCGTTTTTTAAAACACTCTGTATGAAGCGTAGTTTACCTATTTGTAATTCTTGCGCATTAATATTTTATGCCCAGCATAAAACACAAGTTCATACTTACCGCATAAACTTAAAACTGCTACTTAGTATAACAATTTAAAACCTTTATTAGCTCTTAGCAACATATGTACCTATAAAGCCGGCCTAAGATGTAAGTAAGAATACTTTTTAAATATGAATAATATATAGTCATTTGTAGAGTTAGAAATCGTAAGAAATACAAAAGTATTCCAAGTTACAATTTTCTTACGAAGTGGTAAGCTTTTTTTAACAACTCTACTTTTTACTTTTTTGCATTTTATATTTAAAAATAAGAATTTTATAAAAATTTGCGTACAAATAAAAGTTTTTAATGCCTTCGAAGTAACATCAACAGAAAACTTTTAAAAAGATTTATCTCTTACCTATTGCTTTCTGTTTAAAAGATAAAAACTTAAATAAAAACTTTAAGAAAAAGTTTTTTTTTCAGATATAATTCCTTAAAAATGTTTTTGACATGTTTTTAAAAGTTTCTTATTGGAAAGTTGTGGGTTCTCCTTAGGGATTTAAAATAAGTTTCTTTTTCACATCAATGACCTTCTCTCGTCCACAACTAATTCCATTCATAGTTTTGCCGGCAATAGTACCATTCTGTCCAATTTTCAGGTTCCTAAACCAAAGTCCAAACCTGATTTAAAAAGCAAACGCAAAAGCGATGCAGATATCTCTTTCACCGGATCTTAATTAATTATTGGATTGTGGCGTCCATTTTAATGCATCCAAAAAACAATCATGTTCCCTGTCGCAAAAAGAATCATGAAATACTTATCCTTTACTTACAAACGGCCAAATTTTGCAGAGCAAAGACACCCTTAACCTTGTGGGTGTCACATTTGAGAATAACCCTAACTGGCATAAAACACATTGTATCTATAGCCACGGCAGCTTCAAAAGCTAGGATTGCTCTTTCGAGCCAAAAAGTATTTTTGCCCTTCTAATTCATACACTTTGCATGTGTCCCAAATTCGACCTTCTGGGACGGGCACGGTATGTTACTCATTTTCCAAGAGTATTACTTTTGCAGTACGAGGCCACAGACGCCTGCAGTATGTCATACGAGACGAAAAAAGTATTCCGTGCAAGTTGCACACTAAAATTTTTCTACGACTATTGACATATTAGTGGAGAGACATTTTAAAATTATTATCTTGTAAATTTATGCTAGTACGAACAATAAATTTACTGCTTCGAGTTTGTGACAAAATATATGTTTGCCATGGAATACGCGATAGCATAGCCTACTGCGAATTTCTTTTTTATTAATTAATTTTATTATTGGTTTATTTTACGTACGCATTTAATATTTTTATACTTGGCGACTAAGAAATAATTACCTTGGCTGAGTCATATTTGGATAAAGAGGGTTGTTTAACACATACCGGGTAACATAGAATATTGTAACCCTCCCCCAACTTTTTTGTAGTTTTTAAGA
>JACEGR010008375.1:0-37744 GCA_014170235.1 Listronotus bonariensis
ATTGTGATAAACTTGTGCGACAAAAAGTGACGTGTTTGCCCAGTCCGACACCCAAAATATTATTTGATATTAACAGACTGGGTCAAAGCGCCGCTTCCATATATGGGGATATGGATATTCGTGGTAGACTCGTAAAAAAAGTTTTAAAAATGCTATTATCCTAAAGTCGATTTTATTTTTGGCCCAAGGACTATAGTATTTTTCGTTAATTTTTGTTTTAAAACTAGCTTAAACCCCGTCAGATTCGACGGATTTTGGACAGATATTTGCGATTTAAATTTAGCGTGTTTATCGAATAATTGTTTAACTTTTTTATTGCGCTATAAACTTAGTCATATTTTGCTTGATGTTGTTGCAGTTAGTTCTGGCAACCAAAAATCAGGCAATTTCTGTAAATATAGTAAATATTTTTTGCTGTTTTATCTAGATATACATTTTTATCAGCTGTTTAATCATGTTGCAACATTGTTCTTCTTAATTTTAATCGCTATTATACAGGGTGATTCCCAATTGCGGTAAGAAAATCTATGGGCGTATTTCTAACCCAAGTTTGTGTAAACATGGGTCTTGAATTTTTTAAAAAAAGGAATCTTAACAATAAAACAATATAAAAGAAAAATCAAGTTAGCAGTTGCGGTAAATACCTTAAGTATAGGTATTTATAACCTATTATTTGTGTTACGTCAGGCGGTCGTCCATCAATGATACATCAAACACGGAACATGCAATATGGCATGTAAAGTTAATCTCGCTCATGAAAATTAATCACAAAAAGCCATTATTTTAGCTATTCGTCTGTACAAACCTACACTATATGCATGTGTTGCGAAACTTTAGCTGCATGCAATATTTTGGGCAATTCTTGCCACAGTATTAATGACTTGAATGGGTTGAAAGGTCTCGGTAACCAGAGGATCAGTTTTAGAAAAGACCGTGTAAATTTGAGCAGTTTGTACTGCCCCAATATTGCTTTAGGTGTATCACTGATCACGCACACCAAGGTTACGTTCATAAATCATTACAAAGTACACATTTTTACATTTCTGTTACAGAGGTCGTTTCTAAATGTATTATTTATTACACTGCTTTCTGTCTTACAGCGTTCAGAAATAGTCTGGGAATGTAACTCTGTATTACATTCTTTACCGTGCTCACAAGCGCGGTAACAATTTACCGATTTTGCGCATTTCACATTTGTCTCTTAAAAGAATAAGAAACATACGAAATTTTTATGATTTATAGATTTAAAAGTTTTTAAAAAGAATCAAAAAATATTTTGCTGATGGTACTTTGGTTATCAGAACAATTTTTAGGCTCTTTCTATTTAGGTACTGATTTTTTTCCAAACTGCAAAATACCTCTCTCTCTCTCTATTTTTTTCTTGGTTTTGGTCCGTTCAGGTCCAATCCACCACTCTCCCCCTTCCGGACTATGCTTTCCAGGGCTTCGTCGGCGGAAAATCTGAATAATCGAGCTCGTAGTTCCCAGAAATTCCAAAAAGAAAACAAATAATTCAACAATCGATGCAATGCATAATTTGTCGGCTGTCAAACCAAGATCTGCTACTGGTGTTACGTATAACCTTCACTTTCACTACTGACAGTTTCCATGGCACGCCCATCTCTTTCCCGCCATTTGAGAAATACCTCGTGTTCACCACCAAACGGGATACCATCAGCTTATAGGAATCTTCTCTCCACAGCGTTTAGATCCAGAAGAAAGATGCCGTCAATTTAGCGTGAATCTTTCCTTGATCCCCGAAGGTAAAAAACGTTCGTACGAGATCTCCAACTGCCACTCCGGGAAGAACTTTGTAGTCCTCTACGCACGTCCGCACTGTCCGGAGGTCAAACAAAGAGTCCAGCAAAATACCTACACACTTTTTCAAATTAAAAGAAGGATATCTTTATACAAACACAAACATACAGGTTTTTTTAAATTTATTGTATTAATAAGTATTGATTTGTTTAGAAATTGATTTATACTATATTAAAATTGTAATTTATATTAGATCATAAATAAATAAATAAATAAACATCTTTAATTATTTTTCGTTACATGCCAGGTTACAATGGACATTTACGTTTCATTTTCTGAGAAGCGTTCCAAAATTGCTTTTACAATGTAATACATTTCAAATGTCATTTTAATTCCATTACAGAGTACAAGGATTACTTTACATTTTATTTATGAATGCACTCTAATAACCAGATGTATATATATGTTTTTTTGTTAATTTTTAGAAATACGAAGATCTTAAAACATTAAAAAGTAGCGTCAAGACTTCTTAATAACAGAGGATCATAAAAAGAAACGATCATTGAAAGCACAGTGCTGTAAAAGTCTCAATATAAAGATTATTTTATAAACTATTTTTAAGTATTAAATTCAATGTACTCTAAGAGTGTGATCTTTGGTTTTCTTTTAACTACAATATTTATTTCTACTCCCGTGCGAAAAGTAACTACTTTGCGTACCCATTTAAATATGTTTGATGTATTTGGTTGTTCAAGCAAAAACAATTAGAAGTCCTAATTAACAAATACTCTGTTATAGACACTAGATGGCACAACTATTGCCTACTTTTCAAAATTTCATTGACAAAAACTCAATTTTTCTTAACTTTTTTGGATTAGCAATTTTTATTTAGTAAATACTAAAATAATGAATTGCAGTTTGTTAAGTAATAAATTTTTAAAAATTTAAATTTGTGTATTTTTATAGAGTTTAAAAATGTAACGTTTAAAAACAAGAATATATGTATGTTTCTAGTTTTTTAAGACACTTGTAAATAAAGTAATTGTTTGTAATACTTGCACAAAGTATTACTTTTCGCACATGTAACGAAAATAACTATTAAAGCTTGTGCCCAAAAATTCCAACTTATACATACGTACATTAAATTTTATTTGTTATTAAATAATTTTCTTCCAACTAAAATTTAAATTTGGCAGTGTTGTGAACAATGGATTTTACAGTATTTAATTATTAAAGGAATTCATTTATTTATCTACTTATTTAAAGGAAGTTATGATTCGAATACTTAATGAAAAATTATAGCAAATGGGGCATAGTATAAAAGAAGCATCTTAATGTGTTTCTGGTATCAGATCACAACAATAGTTTATATCAGAAGTGTTCTGTACTGTTAGTTACTTTGTTTTAACCTGATATTAAGAGGGTTATAAAAATTTCTAGAAAAATGGCAAAAATTGTAAGTCAAATTATTTTTTAAACTACATATCGATCTAAGACAACTAATTTTTTTTAAGTAAATTATTTTTTTTGCTGGACTGTTCGCAACAGAACATGGCCTAAACATTTTGTTGGTTGATCACAAAGTTAATCAGACAGGCTATTCGTTTATTTATTTTTAGAGCAAAGCATCCATTTAGCAGAATAAACTATTCAACATACTATGGGCATGATTTTGCTTGAAAAAATAGTTGAATGTACAATACTTTCATTAAATCACGATACCTTATAACGGTCCAAGCTTTCGCATTTTAAAATATAAACCTAAAAATGAATTAATTATTTTTAAGTTTGAATACTTTGTGATGGAAGTAGTCATGGTCTAAAAAATGATTTAAGTACTTAAATATAACTATTAGAACATTTACCTCATTTTTGTATTAAAGAAGATAGGTGAAGATTGTACACATGTACAGGGTATTCCATATAAGAGGATTTTCTTTTAATTTTTCGTACTTTTTAAAGAATTCGGCCAATCAATGTATTTTAGCTCGCAGAATCATAATTAGAAACCAATTGCATGAAAAAAGACTTACACCATAAATGTTGCTGAGCTTAAAGGAAACTTCCTATTTATTATTCCATTTTTGGATTCTATGGACAATTCTAAGTGTTTTTTTAGTACGGGTAACATAAGTCTATCTTTAACTGTTTTTAAGTTATTGACGCTTAAAAGTCACATTTTCGTTTTTTATTATTTAATTAAATATATCAATGTTAAATAAAGGCAATGCAGGTGATCACCTGATACTTCAAAGTCATTAAAATTTTTACCCATTACTAGATTTAATATAAATCTATTATAATAAATTATTTTTAAAAAACTACAGATAGAAAAATGTGATATTACAACTGTCGAGAAAAATGCCAGTAAGGAAAAAAAGTTTATAAAAAACTAAAATAAATCTACTTTTAGATAAAAACTTTGATGACTTTGAAGTATCAGGTAACAAATGCGTTACCTGCATTTTATATTGAAATAGTTCATTAATTAAATAATATAAGCCGAAAGTGTCCGTGTTTAAGCCTCAATATCTAAAAAACAGTTAATAAGGAACATATATTTCCCAATTAAAAACACTTAGAATTGACCGTACAATCCAAAAATTGTTAAAATAAATAGCAAAATCGCAACATTTATTGTGTGTTTTTTTTTTCATGCAATTTTTTTATTGTGATTTTTAATCTCTCCGAGCTAAAGTACATCAATTGCCTATCTTAATTTAAAAAAAAAGGGAAAGTAAGAGAATATGCCATTTTTTCTTTTAAATGGAATACCCTGTACATGTATGGAACTAGGCCTTATATTTCTCAAATTTATAAATATTTACTTGTAATCAAAACTTTTTCAAAACACTGTTTAATTATTTTTAAATTTACCAAAGTAGGCTTTTTTTAATTATTTATTTTTTTGTTAAATCAGATTACGGTTTGTTAAAATATGTATATAAGAATTAATAAAATTCCTTTTATTTATGTATAATATTTAAGTTTTACTCATATTATGAAAATTGATTTTTTATACTTATTCTGGGCTTAGGTAATAAACTAACAAACTTTCCAAAATTCCAAAGGAAGAAAGGTAAATCCACAAAATATATCAATGTTTTTAGCTTAATTTTTCGAAAACGGTTCGTCTGGCGAAAATTTAAAAAAAAAGACGTTTTTGATAGGCAATTTTATTTTCTAAAGATATACATGCAGATGATTTTTTTACTTTAATACTTAGACAGCTTTGACGCAACAATAAAAGTACAATTAAAAATCTAAATTAATTGGGATAGACCTCTAAATTATATTATAAAGTACTCAAACTTTTACATTACTGTTTTTTGTTACCGTAAACAATATTTTTGGTATATTTAAAAAAAAAATGGTCGAATTTTTTGCCTTGTCTAGCAGACAACAACAAAGCAACATTTAAGTTACTTCTGCTCAATCATTTTCATTGCATATTTTTATCTTTATAGGTCTTCACTGTTCTACTTCTTGCTATCTTCGCCATTGCTACCACCTTTGCAGCTCCTTCACCAAGAGCTTTTCCTGGACCTGCCGCCGCACCTGCTCCTGTACCACAATATTACGCTGCTTACCCATACTACTCTGGATATACAGGATATTCTGGATACGCTTATCCCTATGGATATGCTTACTATGGTTAACAAAGAAATAAAAGGAAAATTACACATTTGTAATAGATATTAAAGACAAGATTATGTTGCTTTTATCGGTAAACATCGTATAATTTTTTTGTGTTTTACTTTAAATTTTACTTGTATTGAAAATGACAAAATTTTAAAGTATGTTTGAGGTTAAAAGTATTGTTTAAATCATATTTTGTATATAAAATAATGTATAAAGCGCTTTGTATATTTTTTTTAAATTAAAATTTTCGTCTTAGTAGCAAAATTGTGTGTGTTTCTTTTTTAATGTATAATTATACAGCGTTGTTAGGTTATTGTTAAGAAAATTGAAAGGCAGATCCTACATTATAAATTACGAAAAAAGTTTATGTAAACATGGGCCCGGAAATACATTGTTTACCATGTACGGAGTATTAAACTTATTTTTTTTTTTGTTATTATCCTAAATATTCCTTATATTTTAATTAAATCCGATTGTGTTATTTGTAGATTTAAAAGACATATTTAAATTAAAGAGCCTCGAGCGGTACATTAAGGGGTTAGATGGGTTTATAAATTTCATTTTTGTTTTTTTATCTTGATAAATAGTAAAATTCTGATAAATAGACCCTTAAGAAGTTCCGCTTATAACCAATTCAGTCCAGCATTAAAAACTTTAAATGCGTTTATCTTAAAACTCAATTTTTTAAGTCAGTGGACACGATTTCTCGAAAAGTTATGAAGCGATTTTGTTCAAATTTTGCACACATCTTTAAAATAAAATTATCAAGTTATTGAGCAAAAGTATTTTTTAAATATTAAATCAACTAACTTGTTGTATGTGGCAAGAATTTGACTAAAAATTTGATTTTTGGTTGAAAGTCTGTCAAAAATTTTAATTTTATTATTTTTTTCTTTTGTTTAACCAAGAGATTTATATGGATACAAACAAAATATTTTTTGGTTTTTAATTTTGGATTACCAATAATAAATTATGCTTTCAAGGCAAGAGCATTTTTTGAGACGACAAGGGAGATGAGGTACCAACGGCTGAGTTTTGGGAATTTTTAAATGATGACCATAAAATACTGTTGTTTTTTTATTAATATACGGTTTTCCCAGAAAGCTTTAGATTTTGAAGTTTTGTATCACATCCCCGCCTTTTAGTTGTGACAACAAAAAAAAGTGGCCGATTGCCGAAATGGGGCAACATTGATATTTTAATTAATATTCTATGTATATTTTTTACAATCTTCAAATTAAATCTTTCCCCTTTAAAAATGATAACATAACTTATAGTTCTAATAATACTACTTTCTTAGACTTCCATTTTCTTTTATTTTTAACTGATACACGACGTTTCGAATGGTGACTATCTCCATCCGTTTCAAGTGATATCAGTTAAAAATAAAAGACAATGAAGTCCAAGAAAGTTGTATTATTGAAAACAAAAGCTTTGTTTATTTCCAAAAATAATTGATTTATTGATTTGTAAAAAATTCTGCATGGAAATAAAAATAATTATTTAATAATAAAATTTTGCTACTTTTAAGGTAACAGAAAAATAATAAAACACAGCTATAGGTTATTTACAATACTAACAAAAGTTTTTAACAAATAATCTAAAATTAATGCAACTATTATTTTGTGAATAAGGTAAGGCCGTATTATTTTTCTAGATGCCCTATTATCCATTAGGCTGACTAGGCTATAGCCTAGGGCGCCATGAAAAAATAGGAGGCAGACAGGGAAGTAATAGGCGCTAGACAGGGAGTTTAGGTCTAGTGGGGATTTTTGGTGACTAATTTCTCTGTGAATAAGGTAAAATAGGCGTGAAAAGAAGGGAATGAGCTTTTCTTTTTTTTTTTTTGTTGCTTTTCAAAAAATTTTTGGTGGCAAATAGGCGCTGCGGAAATTCTAGCTAAGGGCGCCTCAAACAGTTAATACGGCCCTGTTTTTCTGTAACCTCGTATGTAACAATTTTTGATTTTTAAATAATACTCTTACATGCCATGCAGTTAACTTTTTAGAGGTCAATAAATTTATTATTTTTAAAAATATTTATAGCTTCTGTTACATTGTTTTAAAGAAGAAAGATACAGGGTAATTTTTAAGTTGATATTTTTCTTTTAACTTTGCATAGAATGCAAGATAATAAAAAACTTGTTCAGATGAAATTATGTCCGAAAATGCTTCGTTTCCGAGATACAGGGTTTTAAAGTTTTAAGAAAAAAAATGCCTTTTTTATCACAACTTACCACTCCAGATATTTCCAGAAAAGTTAGTACATTTTTTTACCATTACGTTACATGTTTTGCTGAAAAAGTTAAAAAAATACCAGTGGCGTTCAATCAAGATTTGTATTGAATTTTTTTAAGTAAATCTCAATATCAATTTGAATTAATATTATTTTTAAAACATACAATTACTTTAAAGTTATCTTGTTATTTTTTCGTACGACGATTTTTGTTTAAAAAATAAAAGCCATTTTCATGAATGGTAAACGCTAAAATTCAATATGTTGTTTTGTAGGTAAAATTCGTTTCGGACTTTTATTAAAAATTAAAACTACTAATTATTCTTTAAATTAAGTTTTTGTTGTAGTAATGTAGGTTTTGAACCTTTTTTTTGTATACAAATTAGACAAAACCAAATTTTACATACAAAACACCATATCAGATTTGGGCGATTTTGCCGTGCATTAAAATGGCTTTCATTTTTAAACAAAAACCGTTTGTCGTACTAAAAATACCAGGACACCATATTAACTCCAAAGTAAGTAATTATTTCAAACATAATATTGATTCAAAGAAAAAGCAGTGGCGTAATATTTTTTATTAAAAAAATCAATACAAATCTTTTTTCAACGCAACTGGTAAATTTTTAAAACTTTTACAGGAAAAAATGTTATGTAATGGTAAAAAAATGTATCAAGTTTTGTGATAATATCTAAAGTGGTAAAAAGTTATGACAAAAAAGGCATTTTTTCTAAAAACTTTGTAACACCCTATTTGGACATAATTTTATCTGTTTTTTTATTTTATTTTCATGTATTCTATACAGTGTTAAAACAAAATATTAACTTAAAAATATCCCCGCAGAAATTAGGGCTTAAAAAAAAACCTTTGTGGTTCGTTTAAAATAACTAAAATGGCCTATATCGGAAAATGGTCCATTTTGTTTTTATGGTAACGGAATGTTGAATGAAATCTATGATTTTTTGCAGTCTTAATAACTATATTTTTTCTAAAGTTATTTGCGATCAAAATTTGCTAAGATATATTCGTCTACCCTCAGTTTTGGAGTTCTATGTCTGCCATATTTTGTCTTTAAAAAAACGCATTAGTAATAAAACAGTATAATAATTTAAAGAAAATTTATTTTGAGACCAATTCAACTTTTCCCAACCAAAACTAACATTTTATTACAATTTCCCAATTTAAAACTAATTTAAAAAATTTGCTTAAAATCTAGTCAGTCGAAATCAAGTTTTCAATAGTCCATTTCTTCACCGGATCCATTTTAGATAGCGTAGGCCAAAGGAGCGTTGTAGTAGTAGCTGGATGGATATGTGTATGCGTAGCCCAAGTTGTTGTAATTGTAAGCGTATGAATTGGCGTAAGTCAATGGATATCTGTATTGATACGCTAAGGGAATATCAGCTGCGGCATATGTGAGTATACCTGGTTTTGGAGTGGGGGATGGAGCACAGAAAGCTGTGGCCAAAAGGGCGAAGAAAGCGAGCTAGAACAAAATTATATAAATTATTCTTTTGTTAAGTTTAAATTCGTTAAAGATGTTTTGAATATGTAAGGCTGTTTTTACCGTTTAAAAGTGCTCTTTGCACCTAATTTTGATATTAAGACTTTCAATGGTACCAGAGTGTGAAAAAATGTAAAATATATATTTTTTTAAATTTTAATCCTAAAATAATGCACAAAAAGGGTATTTAATTAATACTTAAAAATATACTTGACTCCTTGCTCTTTTAGGTTAAGTTAATTATACAGTATGTCCAAAATTGCTATAAATGTGTTGGAAACTCGTAAACTATAAGAGATAAAAAGAATAATAAATGGAAAAAGTTGTAGATCACGCAACCATTAATTTGTTGCCTTTTTGATGACAGCTGTATAATTTACAAAAGGTTTATTATTAACGGCTATTTTATTTTTATTAAGTTTTAAGGGATGAAAGAACACTTGCATTGACATTGCCAACAAAGTTTCTTATTAGGAATGACATGGCAATTGTTTGTTAAGCTAACGACTCCCGCAGTTATGAGCAATTCAGGCGAAAATTAATGTAATTTTTTTAGGAATACAACATTTCTACTAAATTTAACGCATTATTTTAAAACGAACAAGAGGTTTTTAAAAATGTGCTGGAAAACAAAACGGACATTGTAAAAAACACGAAAGTTTAATAATGTCACTCTAAAACCAAACATTAAAATTAAATTTAAATGCAGAGATGCAATATACTCTCAAAAGATGTCCCTATAATGTTTTTCCAGATTTTAAAAACTATTGGAAATTAAAAGCACATTTATTTATATCTCAAAAATTAAACAAGATACATACATATTGTTATTAAAACAACATTAAATTGACTGTAATTTATGTAATGTATAGTTATATTCTTCTGTACGAATGGGATGTTTGACAGCACAAGCCGTTAGGCGAGTGCGGCAATCCCACTTTATGCGTGTATTGGTCATCCAAATATATTTTTATTAATGATTTTTGATAATTTTTATTAAATTTATTCACTTAAATTGGATATATCACCTATGGAGTTTTTAGGCTGTTTGATACAAATTTAAAATAATGATAAAGCACACAGAAAGTTTCATTTAAAAATTCTATTTTATTTTGTAGCTCAAAAACACGATCGTCAGTTGTTTTTTAACAATTGTTTTTTTTTAATGTGTTTTAAAATACGAATAATTTGATAATTTTAGTTCTTTTGTTTTTTAACTAATAACAAAGTAACTAATGGCAAATACTTAAATTATATTATTTAGGATTTGTTTACTAAAATATAAATCGTAAGTTTAAAAATTAAAACATGTAAAAAAGTTTATTTTTAAAATTTATATAATTAAAGACATTTTATGTTTAATAGTAAAAAAATAGAAATGGTTATACATAAGACGTATGGTTTTATATTTTTACAAAAATATTGTTAAATATATGTTTAGGGTAATTCCTAACCTATACGACAAAACTTGAAAAATTATTTTTAAGGACAAACATTGACTTACGATAAAAATAATAGTTAGTAAAATATTTTTTACGTACAATTATTTTAAATAAAATAAGAACGTGAATTCTAAGCAAAAAATCGTGTACTATTTTTTGTTACAGAATAATCAGCTAAATGTTGTGTTTTTATAAAAACCAAAAATTTACGTGTTTTTATTTAAAATAATTAATTATTGATCTAACTAAAAATATTTTGCGAACTTTTTTTATAAATTAAAGATTGTCCTTAGCAATTATTTTCAAAGTTTATGTGTATACGTAGCTTAAGAATTACCCTGTATTTTAAGGAGTTAATTTTATATTTTAATCCTAAATTAAGAGAAGTTTATAAGTAAACAAAGAGAAAAATTTATTATAAAAACATTTAAATTTATTGTAGTGATAATAATTAAAGCAACTTGTAAAACTAAAATTTTATAATGTTATTTTTTGTATTAGATTTTTTAAATAAAAATATTATATTATAAAGTACAAGTAAGTAAATATTACCGTAAATATACACTTTCACAAAAATACATGTTTTCCTGTAAATACAGTGTGTCCACGGGTGGACGAAACCATTGGTTATCGTTTCTTCAAAAAATTTAAGTTCTTGTTACAAAAAAAAGTATATAAAAAATAATATTTTAGTTATTTAAAAAAAAAATTAGAACAAAAGCATTAAAAAGAATTACCCTATATTATACAGGGAGATTTAAAATTACCAAAATGTTAGTTTGGGAAATTAAAAAAAAATCGTTTATATATACAATACAACTACTTACATACACTTACACTTGATATTGTATGCATATAAAAAGTAATATCAATTATTTATGTGAAAAAAGAGAACTTATTGTTCCAAGTAATGATAAGCGCTAAGAAAAAATGTAAAGGACTTTTTCAATAATCTTCTTACGCTTTTAATCAAGCATTTTCAAAAATATATTTTTTTAATTGTTTTCAATTTGCACAATATTTTTGCGATTTTCAAGCACCCTGTATATCATAGGGCAATTTTTATTATAGCTTTAAAGCATTTCAGATGAAGCAAAAATTTCTTATAAAGAATAACTTTTTCTCAAAACATTAAAAAGAAAAAAACAGGTATAGTTAAGTCCATCTGTGGACACACTGTGTCATATTTAAAAAATATGACGTTTTTTAAAGGATAAGTTAAATATTGTATTAAAATATTTAAAAAAGCCAGGCAACAATTTATTAAAAGTAATAATTATTAAAATTAAATAATAATAATAATAATACCATAGGCAAAAATGTATGTTTAATATGGTTTTTTAAAGGTGTTTAAATTATGTAAATAAATCCAATATAAAAAAATATATAATATTTTAAATTCATAAAATAAAATTATATTTTATTGATTTAAGTGCCTTTTTAGGTTTTGGTAAATATACATAAAAATCATTTTTTACTCATATTTTTCGGGTAAGCACTGAAACCGCCTAGAATAGGTAAAGAAAACACTTCTTACCAATTTGAACATGTTGCACAAAATATCTCTTAGACTTGTCACTGTAAGACAACTTCTGCCTTCCACTATTTTAAAACGGCTTTATATACAGAATAATATTTCTGGTTTTTTAGCTTTTTTAACAAGTCTTGCTTTACTTAGCCTTAAAATTACTCGATTTTTCTCAATTTGCGAAGAAATAAGAAGAAAAGGAGAATTGAAAAAAGCTGCATCCTGACCTACGCCAACGTGCCTGGCAATGCGACGTTCTTGCAGCCATCGAGTAAATATTAGGTGGATTTCACCTTTAATATTTTACACTCTTCAACAATACAGGCTTTAGTTTATTGGTATTTAGATTTAACTTGGCTAAGAATATTTACAAAATGTACAGGTTTTTAGGTTTATCTCGGCCAGAAACACGCAGTTTAACCCTTAATCACAGGAATCCGGTAATTTTGACCAGCGGGGCGGAGCTCTCCGATTTGTCAAGATCGTGGCATCCTTATCATTTGCGCTTATACTGGTTAAGCAGGTAGGTATTGGGATATCGTCGAATAAAGCAACAAAAAGGATGTATGTGACTCATCCAATCAGATGTGTTTACATGCAGGTATTCACGTTAGATTGTCTCTTTTCTTTACATTGCCTACGTGTTATGTTATTTAGCTGATTCTGTATGCGTCTATGTACCGTTCAGGCATTTAGTTTTAAGCAAGCAAAATATTGAGGTTTAAAGTACGACATCGGTCAAATTTACCGGTATTCTGTGTACGTACCAATTTTGTTATATACATTTTTTTCTAACATTTCGTATTTATAAATTGCGTATAAACTTTAATCTGGGGCCCACAAAACGGAAAAAGTATAAGAATTACCATCATGAGGAACCTTCGCCAAAATAGGCGAAAGAAGGAGATTCTAATTCTCTACGACATTTACTTATACAATAAAAATAAAAGTATACAGTCTTTCAATATGAGTGATAGTATTTTTAATAGAGATTTGTGTATTTCTAATTCATATATTTTTAGTTCCTAGATGTTACTATATTTAGTATGGTATGCAGTTTTATGATGCAGCGTCTGACTTCTCTCCATGAAAGTAATAAAAATATTACCAAAGTGGTAGCTCAATTGTGGCCACTTAACGTATTTTTACTTGAAAATTGAGTACTCTGCGCAAGTTATACGCAGCACTGTGGAAAAGGTTTAATGTAAGTTAACTTTTCGTTAAAACTTATCCACAAACTATTCCACAGTGCGGCGGATAACCTGCGCAGAGTACCTATGATAGCAACCCAATTTTCGAGTGAATAAACGTTGAGTGTCCACAACTAAGCTACCAATTTGGTAATATTTTTTATTACCTTCAACTGATCGCGAGGATACAGACGTCGCATCATTAAACTGCATACTATACTAAATTTAGTTACACTTAGAACTTAAAAATATATGAATTTTTAAACCGAAACATCTCTATTTAAAATACTATCAATCCTATTCAAAGACCCTATAGTTACTCAACTAACAATTTTAGACACCTTTACTAAGAATCACACCAAATTTAACGTTGTCGTTAGTAGAAAACTAAGCTGTTCTTCCGAACAATTAAATTAACGTCGTAATAATTGAAACATTAACGTTGCACCGGAAACGGTTGTCCTATTAACGTCTTTACGTCGTTTTCTAAACTATGGTCTTAAAGGTTCTTATTTTGGGAGATAAACTAAAGACGCTTTAACGTTGCCTAAAGCTACTTTCATAGTTGCATTTCCCAACGTTGACGATTGGTTGTAGCAACCTAGCAACGGTTACGGGCCATTTCGATCGAAGGATTAACCTTTACCTGATAGATGGCGCTAACATTGGTCTAATCATGTTTGCGATCGCGACTACCTCCGCCATTAAAAATTGTGAAACTAGGGACAAATCAAGACAGCCATTTTGACTTTTTAATGTGGAAAAAAATTCTGATAATTTATCGGCGCTTTCATGATTCTGTTAAGAGAAAATGTTATTATAAATGTAGCTATTATTTTAAAACATAATTTAAGTTTTTTAATACCTATATTTTCAAACATAAAAAAAAACGTATTGTCCTACATAAAACTGATAATTTTAATAGTGCGCTTTTTTTTTCCTTATATTTTTGCCATATATTTGTCAGTAAACTGCAGTTTATTCATCCAGTTCATGACAAAATATTCAATTTAGACAACTTTTTCACTACTCTGCCATGATAGTTGAAGTATAATTGTACGGTGGACTTATAGATTTACTAGAAGTTGCCAAAATTATATTTTAGTAGACAAAAAGAGAGCAATTTTAAATAATAAAGTTTTCCTGTAGATGGCTTTAGCCCAATGGTGGCCAACCTTTTTGTATGCTGTGCCACTTTCGATACCAAAAATTTTGGGCGTGCCACTACTGCCACTAATTTTTGTTACAGCAATTTTTTATCATTTATTTTTTATATTTTTATTTAATCTATATTAAAAAAAAACACATATTTACCCAAAGTCAGTCTATATAGGGTCGCGACATTCGGCCATATTGCTTTGACGTGTTATGACGTCACATCTCCCATTTTTCGGCCATGTTGGTCAGTGCCGGAGATATACAGTTTATTGTATAAGTAGAACAACCGTTTACACAACAGTTTTTAATTATTATAAAGTTGTAAATTCTTTTACTTTAAATAAAAAACATTTGGAATTACACCCACATTTTTTTTATGCTTTAGTTGAGTGTGAGTTTTGGTTGTTTGGTTTTATTATATTGTTATTTTTTTCTTTATTTGTTGAAAACTTGGCGTGCCACCTAAGACGACCAGGCGTGCCACAGTGTGGCACGCGTGCCGCGGGTTGGCCACCCCTGCTTTAGCCGAACAAGTTGCCTTCAGCAACGTTTTTACGTCGACTCACTTGCAGTAGTTACATTTGAAACGTTCGGACGAGTAAAAAATTATCCACCAAATTGGTGCAAAACAGAGTCGCTATGTAGAAATTTAAAACGAAATAACGCAACGTTGCGTTGCGTTTGGCGACGTTGCACCGTCCAATAATTGTTAGTTGGGTAGTTCCTAAGCATTTTTTTAATATTTTTAGTTATAACTGTATAATATCAATTAAGGTAAAAGTTTGTATTTGTTAGTTTTGGATTAGGCGGACAGTTTTTCCAAAATTTCTCTTATTATTTTTTTTGTTCTTTACTACACAAGAATTAAAAAAAATATTTTGTAAGCGATCAGATAAAAAAAAATAGCAAAGGTTTACAATTTTTTTTAAATTATATTTGCTTAATAGTAAGATATTATTTGCCGAAAAAAAGTATTAAATTACAATGACAAACATTTTTATCGTGCAGGGTTAATTTAAAATTTTCCAACAAAAAATTAATAATCTGAATAGCAGGCCATAAGTTGGTATTTCGGCATAACTTTTACTTTTAAATAAGTTTTCTACTTATAATTGTGTTTTTAAGTAAAAAATAGGATCACATTAACATAAGAGTGGTAGCTTACAATTCAACAGTTTAGAAAAAAGGAGGAAATATATTGAATTGGCAAAACCGACATGATATACCTCTTAAACCATCGTTAAAACTAAAGTTAAGAATAAAAATAAACAGAAGCATCCTTCTAATATTGCTTTTATAGAGCTATACTTCGTGCTTGAATTTATTACTCTAAAAACCTTTCCGCTGGATACTGGTTTAAGCATACGTCTACACTAAAAACAAGAATAATTTTGCTTTTATTTTTATGCATATTACTTTTGGTTTTCATTGAAACATTTTAAAGAACAAAAGACTGAGCCAACAACAAAAAGAATTTTAAAAATATGATTTTTTTAACTAAAAATTTAAATAGGTCGCTTAAAACGAAAAAAAAAGAACACCTTAAAGAAAGACAAAAAGTTTAAATAATAACCAACACAGGGGGTCCATAAATTACGTGAGGAATTAAGGGAAGGGTAGAGGGGTCGACTTGAATTTTACCTCATCCCAAGGAAAATAAACTTTTTAATAAGGAGCGCTCGATCCCATTTAAGCCTATGTTCGCTAAATTTTGTGACGTAATCTTTTCCCGCAATTCTTTGTTTACAATCGTACTGGAAGGTTTTTTTCGAGGTTTGGTGTTTTTTTTCCTTTTAGTCATTGGACTTTTATATATGTTTAGCTTTTACTGTTTATAGTAAAAATGAGTAGTTATTAGTACTGCAGTTACAGAGAATTTTAAAACCTGTAAACAGGGGTCACTGACCTTTGGATATTTTTTACAAGGAATTTACGTTTTAATCGTTATTAAGGGTAAGATACAATTTTTTTAGGTTTTTTTAGTAATTTTATTTTATAGTATGCAAGTATTGGTTTATTTTGTCAGATAAAAAAATATTATGCCAAAAAGGTAACGTCACAAACATAACCTATATTTTCGGACAAATATAAAAAATCGAGCGCTCCTCATTAAAAGTTTATGTTCCTTGACCTGATCCCACCGTGGAAGGAGAGTGGGGGTCTGTGCAAATATCACGTTATTTTTCTTTAGGTAGAAAAATGAAAAAGTGAGAGATTTGGGCAGGTCCTTTCAGGAAAAATGTATCCTGTTTGTCTTTTGCTCTTTAAAATTATTTTGACGACAATATCAATAACGGTTTGACAAATGGTTCCTTTTTACATTCCCATAAAACTCTCGTGAGATTGGTGTTGAAAGCAAATCTCACTTAACCTCACGAGGAAGAAAGGGGTCCAAAAATGTAAAATAAACGACCCACGTAATTTATGGACGCTCCCCAAGACCTCTAAATTTATTCGAATATACTCTCTAACATATTATTTTGAAAATTATTTTGCTTAGAAAATAGTTTAATGTACAAATATTTAATACAAAATTAAAGACTAAAAAGACAAGACAAAATATTTTTTTAAATATTTGTTTACGAAATTATATCTCAAGCACAACCATCCAAAAAATATTTTGAAAGCTTAATCGATTTAAATTTGTACGGCTAGATTTTTCCAGAAAACCAACAAAATTTTTTTTAATAATAATAAATTTGACATGTTCTAACAATTTTGACAATTAGTATGGATGATTAATATTTATTTGCGATTAAACAGCAATAGTGATTAAATGACGTATCTTAATTCTTTTAAAAATGGTGTTGTCTATACTTTGGGCACTTCAAATTAAGAAAAACACCTGAAAAAAAATGTATTACTTTGGTTTAAAAAGTCGGTAACCATAGTTACTTACAAGTTATTTACTTTCACATAAAATGACCAGATTTTAATTGATCTATTTAATAATGAGAAAATTATTCTTAATATTTAACTAAATATAAATTATTAATTTATTTTTAGTTTAATTTGGTTTTTATCACAAGAATCAAAACATTTATATTTATTTTAGGTACGCCACTGGATTCTACCTAAAAGATATAAAACTTTTATACAGGGTGAGATTTCTCTCGATGTTTAGTACAGGGATCTCGAAAACTGCTGCAGCTACAGAAATTGTTAAATAGGGAATGAATTTTAGTTTTTAGAGCTTAGTTTTTGTTTCGTCCAAAAATCATGGCTTACTAGATATTTTGAAAAAAAAACGTTTTTTCTACAAATTTATTTTTCTTTGTAGCTCACTTAATATTTAAAAAAAAGTGTAAATAGTAAATAATAATCTTCTTAATAGAAAGGTGTAATCCGATATTTAATGTAGTTAGTAGTCCGTTTTTGAGGTCTACAACATAAACTAGTATTTTTTTAAATAGAAACCATATTTTTGGCTATGACATTTTTAAAATGACCTTTATATAGGCTTTTTAACGATGTATAACAAAATTATACTGTAAATAAAAAAAAATAACGTAGTTTTGGACATAAAATTTTTAGATTTGTGTGTTTTTCTGGTTGGCTACAAAACAAGTATTGTTGAAAAGTCCTTTTCTTTGTGTTACGTATGTATAAGCGTTGTGTCCAAAAGGCAACAAATTTGGTTTTAAAAAATATAGGATTGGTATGAGCAATAATAGTGAAATTTTCGATAATTTTTAAATAATAATGTCCCGTTTTTTTACTTAGTTTAATTTAGAGCACTATTTAAGTTATTATAGTAGTAAATTTAGAAGTTGAATTTATTCCTACTTTGTAATTGTTAGTATTCGTTATTTTGATCAATTTAGTTTGGTTTTTAAAGTTTAACACATTAAAAATACTATTTATGTCTCGTTAAGTGTTTTAAAAACTTTAAAAATTAAAACTTAAATATTTCTGTGTGCCTTTAATTATTAAAAACATATATATATTTTTTTAATCTTTTGACGAAACAGAAAGTGATTTAAACTAAGCTCTAAAACTACAGGGTCGGCCATAACTGTATGAGCAGTTTCAATATCCAATAAAACACACATTATAAAACTTACACCTATTTTAATAATATCATTTTAAACTACAAATAATAAAAAGTTTTATGACCTAAAAATTATATTTTTCAAGTGACGTCCCTTACATTGCTGACATTCCTAATCCGGAGATGCATATTTTTAAAAACTTAGCGACAAGCTGCTAGCAAAATAGCGTTTATTTTCAGCACAATGTTTTATTGAAGGTGGTCCAACGTGGTTGGATTATTTTCACAGATCCTGAATTTTAGGTAACCAACCAAAAAATAATCATTAAAATTTGGAGTAACATCCAGGCTTCGAAGGGGCCACTGAATATCACCGCTTCGTGCGATGAGTCTTCCAGGAAACATTTCTTTTAACAAATCTTTGGATACTGTGACAGTGTTGCAGGTAGCTCCATCTTGTTGAAACCAGGTCGTACGTTATGTCCTTTAAATTTTTGAAGAGCTGGGAATAAGAATCTCTGTAACATTTCATAGTAATTACCAGCTCTCACCGTAACGGCAACTCCTCTTTCATTTTCAAAAAATATGAACCAATAATTCCACTTAATAAGACATTATAAAAATTACCAAATTTTAAAAATTACCCTGTATCTTCTAAACCGGTTAAGATTACGTGTATCTGATTGCGCCAATAAACTTAACACTAAAAATACAACGGAACACGTATCTTAGTTTTTAGTATCTCTTACTGTTTAGCCTATACCCTATAATCCCAACCAAAAAAAAAAAAATGCCATGTACATCACCTCAGCACGCTTTAAGGTTGGGCCATACATAACCGCACCGAGCCCGATTTCACGTTGATCAAGAAAAGTGGGGCAAATTAATTCGAAAAATTCAGAAGCATTTTTCATGCTCTCATCTTCAAGCTAAGTCTATTGTTTTATGTATGTATATCTGTTTGCTTAAATAAAACATATTGTCCTACTTATTTTTGTTCCCTTTTTTCCAAATTTTAAGTGTAGTATAGGTGAAAGTCTGGCCACATATAACCGCACCGATGTCCCACAAGACCCGCATCGTAGCAAGACCGTGTCTCCTACGGTCTGAAACATGCCTAGCAAATGAAATGATAGGTGGATCGGATATCGCCGATTTTCCCCGAAATAAGCTTTGAGTTTACGGGCGTCCCTTTTAATTCAGTTTATTACGTGTAAGTTAGTGGTTAAAGGTTAGTTGTTGTAAACAAACAATACAGGAAAAAAGTGATTAAATAAGTATTAAAAGTGTAAAATAAATTTTACTCTTACATCTTGTGAATAATAAGTGAGTAAAACTTATGAATACATTGTTCTTTTTTGTTTTATAGGTTTTTTTAAATTAATATTTCAAGAAATCAAATAAACTAATGTTTGTTTACTTGTTAAAATGCGTTGCGGGTTATGTGGTCGGGCACGGAGCGGTGGTATTAGGCCCACGGCTTTTGATTACAACGGTACATTTCAAAACCGAGACACGGCCGTGCTACGGTGCAGGACTTGGTGTGGTTATACATATGTTGTCAAACTGTGTTAACTTATTTGTAAAAATGTAATTTATGATCAGTTGTAATTTTAAGCGTGGTAAAATTGACTCATATTACTGCAGTTTGATTAAATGCGAAATTTTACCAGAGAAACGCACGGCAACCGACTCGTTGCAGTTATGTAAGGCCTGACCTTTAAACGTTCTTAAGAAAAATACAAATAAATACGATGTTTTTCTTTAAAATAAAAAATTTCAAAACTTTTAAAACTTGTATCCTATTACGTTTAATTTATGATAAAGAAAAAAATTCTTGAGACAAACATTTAGAAACAAACAAAAAAACTAAAGTTAAAAATATATTTTGTAAACTATGTGTAATGTAATATCTTTCTTTATATTAAGTTTTAGTCTTTTCATAGCAAAAAAGGGTACAAAAACTAAGCAGAGGACTCTTGGGAAATTAAATGGAACAACCTAAGACTATATTAAATTTTTTTTTTTGTTATTTTATTATTTTTCTGTGTTTCTAGGTAAAGTTGGATCTAAAAAAGTTATTATACGCATATCATATCTACTACTTTTTTAAACAGTTTTTTTTATTTACTTTCTTTTATTTTACTTTCTTTTATTTTTTAAACGGTTCACTTTTAAAAAATCCTTAATTAATGAAATTAATGTGCAGATATCTGGTAAATACTGTATTTTAGAGTAAAAATGACAGATGAAAAATTTACCATGGCTGCTAATCGCCATCTTGAAAAATTAAAATTTTAAGAGAATCTTGTTGAATACCATTTTGATGGTCCTGAAGAATTATTATTTTATAACCTTAAAATATAACAGTTAAATTTTTTTACTGAAATCACAATTTAATATATCTATCAACACATTTTGGTAGCTTTATATGTAGGTTGAAAGTAATACCCCGGAACCGTTGGTAAAAATTAAAAATTTAATTTTTTTTTTTGAGTGAAACATTTTTAGTTCTTCTTTTGTAAATTACAATAATCAGCGAATAATTAGTGGATTTTGATAAAAAATTGGTTTGTGGGCTAAGGAATAGTAGAGGAACAAAAAAAATTTATAAATAATAAGTTTTACAATAAACAAATGGAAATTTAACTAACGGTCAGATAAATCAAGCTAAGTAAATGCTTTTTTCTAAAATAATAAGGGATAAAACATCAAAATTACCTAAAATAAATAAAACAAACTCTATAGTATTAGCTTTTACTTAACTTTATTCACGTAGCCCAACATCTCGGTTAAAGATATGCTTTATATTGGTTAGGCGGATTCATTTATTTAATGGTCTTTTTGTTGGGTACACGCCAAAAGTCAATCAAAAAAAATGGAACCGTTTTGGTCCTGGTCCCGGGGTACGTTTGTCAAATTATTTTTAGAAGTTTGACATTTGCTAAACTATTTTCAGAGTATTCGTAAATATAAGCTTAAAATTTTAAATATTTCTAATTTATTTATTTAATTTTTTTATTTTAATTTTTAACTTAATTTTATCTTGACCGCGGTGTCAGACTTGCCATTGAAACGTCGATTTTCAATTAGTATTTTTGGGTTTTCTGGGAGGGTTTTTCTTTATTTTGTTTTGAGGCGACCGGCCAGTTCATAAGGGTCAATAGGGCTTAACAGGGTTAGCTTGCTATACCTTGGGACCAGGACCGAAGCGGTACCATTTCTTTTAGATTTACTTTTGGGGTATACCCAGAAAAAACCATCAAGTAACTTTTCGGTGTTGTAGAAAAATTTGTTTTTATAAAAATATTCGTTTTTCTATTAAGTACATGCTTCCTGAGCAGAAAAAAGAGACTAGACAACGGTTTTATTTAGCCTAGAAGACCGCAGAGGGTTGAATAATGTTCGGAAACTGTAGACACAACGCTCAAAGTAGCGCGTCCGCCTTGGTCGCTGTTTAGTACAGTCGCTTAATCGGCTAAATAAAACCGATCTCTGGCTCATTTTAAATCCAGACGTACCCCCATTTTTTATTAAATAAAAAAATCATTTTTAAGAAAACTATTAAAATAAATTTAAATTCTAAAAAACAGTCTTTATTTATGTTATAAAGTTAAAAGGCTTTCAAACACCATTTTTAATTATTCTTACCACATTTTAATAATTACCTCAAAAAATTAATTTTTGTTACATACAAAATAGGGGTATGTCTGGTTTTTAAAATGCGATTTTATAAAGAACGGTCACAGATATCGATTTAAATAAAGCATACCTTTTTGTACAAAAATAATTAAGGAATTAAACGGGGAAATCAAAATGTCAAATATTTCACCTCTGTAAAAAATGCATACAATAAAGGAAAAAATTTGTTTCACCCTGTATAAATATGACTTTCTGTGCATCATTTGCCTATGGAAAAAAGCATTAGTATGAATTAATTTTATCCAACACGTACATATAATATCTACATAATTGATCAGATTTTGAGGATATAAAGTGTACTATAAGTCACTAGTGAGCTAAAGTACCCTTTAGCTCACTAGTGAAGTATAGACTTTAACAAACCCGTAGTTACCAACAAAATGCATTACAACCAAACAAGCTAGCATTCCAAAAAATACAAAATTTTGTTGCTGGTGTTGACAATGACAAGTAACAAATAATGGATGACGTTTTCAAATTATTTTCGATATTAAAAACGATTTATACGAAAGTGTTGGATAAAATTTTGTATTAGACACGTGAGTTATTACATATAAGTCACTTAAGAAAATTACCTCTCTCGCCCTTCGGGCTCGAGAATTAAACTTTTCTTGCGTGACTTATATGTAATATAACTCACTTATCTAATAAATAACTATAAATGACCAAATATCATTATTACTGTGGCAACCGTTTAAAAGTTATAAATGAAATACATTTTTTTATTCTTTGAAGGTCAATAACTCCCTAAGGAAATGCGATAGAACTTTTTTTATATGAAGTACCAACAATATTTTGACCCACTATATCACCTCTATCATTTTTGACCCCACTTTTTCGGACACCCTGTATATATGTTCCCTACCTAGCGCTAAACAGTTGGTGGAAATAGGAATTAGTTGCCTACATATTATTGATACCGTGGTTACCGTTCAGAAGTTATAAATTATTTTTTGATTGTTACTCTGAAGGTTAATAATTTTACAACAAACATAAAAGAACATTTATTTTTATAAAGTAAGCGTCCGAAAAAATCCCCTTCACAATTTTCGGTTCGTCTTTTCCGATTTTGTCAGGAAAGGCCACGGAGATGACGTTCAAAGTTAGGTGCACCAGGTGTTCGAGATCGTTTCGACATGAAATTTTGATTCAGCACCCCACAAAATGCCCTACAATGATTTTCGGGTTTTTTGGCACTCTTGTCAGGAAAATTGAAGAAGATGATGTCCGCGTCCAGGTTAGAGTGCACCAGGTATCCGTGGAGTATTTGCCGATGCCATATTTGAATTCAGCCACCCAAAGAACCCCTGGGCGCCGAGTTTCTTCCTTCCACGCATCAATTTTGGACGAGTCCGACGAAAATGATGCTTGTCGCCGTTTCTTAGATCCAGGTGTTTAGGGGGTCAATTTAAACATCATAATTGTCATCAGCGACCTTAAAAACCGTCGTTTACCCGACTTGGGCCCGTTCTGATTCCTATTTAAAAAGTTTTTAAATTTTCCAAAGGTGCGTCTCGAAAAATACTTTTTTAATGCATTTTTGGCTGAAGCAATGCAATTGCCGGTTTGCATAAAGTTAAAATGGGTAGGAATTTTACAAATAATTTTTGAAAGCAAATACAAAAACACGCATTCTGATTAGTCCTGTCCTAAAATTTCTGATGCTTCATTGCCTCGACTAGCGATAGGTAATGACCGTGCCGAGAAATGTTCTCCTCTTCTTAGTCATGCTAAGGGGGGAGGTTTCAAAACCCCAAACCCCCTCCCCATTATAAACGCCCATAATAAGCGGTATGGAAAAGTGTACTTCTTCAAAAGGAAGTATTTTTGTAAATTCTAATTACCTAAATACCTGATTTGGATGTACATATTTTCGAAAATAATAAAGTTAGATAAAATTAATATGACATCGTAGTAGTTCAATGCTCCCGGTTACATGCAAACGACTAATTTGACGACAATTTACAAAGAAAGCTTTTTGTAGATTTTTTTTAAGAATGCATGTTTTGCAAATTTTTTAGATTATTAATGTGCGAGTTTTGCATCAAAAATAATTGTTGTCAAAAACTGTTAATCGCGATGATTAATATTTATTTATATTAAAAGCTCTAACTTTTACAATATTTTTTTATCATAATGAATTATATTTTGACAGTACTGTAAACAAGAAAAAAATTAGGAGGCATAGAAGCTGTATTTTATTTGCCTTATTTAAAGAAAATATAAATATTTCACAAACATTTTTACAGTTATAGCATTTTTAGTTAGAAATATTGGTTTATCTAATATTCAAAACACTACTAGACTTATTAAATTTTTTTAAGTTTATGCTAAGTTAACCCTCTAATGCCATAAGTTACAACACAAAATTGGTTAAAGAATATTAAAAATATTTATTAAGAAAAAAAACATTTTTTACAGCTTTATCACTCTGTATCCAAAAAACAAGGAAGTCGCGGACATATGTCAATATAAACTTTTTTGTAATTTTAATGAAAAGTTCATTTGATACTATTAGGCATCACAGTTTTGTGTTTTCCCAGATTACAAAAACATTTTTATCAAAGAAAAATAAGTTTAGGATTTTAGTTCAAGGTTGTGTTGTCTCCGGACGCGAAGTGAATTAAGACAATGAGCCGAGAGCTAAAATCTAAAAAATTTTACATGTAGGTATTATACACTATTTTTTTCTTTAACCAAAAATACGATGACCTAATGTTAAAAACGCATATTATTACATTAAATTAAAGGTAGAAAATTAATGATATAAAATTTGAACTTTTAAACTAGTCGTCTGTTGTATGTAAAACGACATTTAGACCTAAGTAGCTTTAAAATAATCATTATCAATATCATTATTATATAATAAAACTAAGTTGATAAAATGTGCGTGCCGATAAAACTTGAAAAGGAGTCCCAATACGATAAAGGGACGTTATATAGTGTGATAGCCCGTTATCCCCCTCGAACAAGAAAGTTCCCGTTTTACCCTAAAGGTCGTATTTTTAAAGATATAAGGACTCTTCCAACCCTTCAACTTAGAAATTAGGTGTAGTGGCGCCATCTGTTGTCGAGTATTTGAACTTCATTCAGAACAACGGTTATTTGGGTTGCGTTTCGAAAGGCGCTGCTAGCAATAGCAGCATGTGTAGTAATGGCGAGAAATTTTAAACTCCAATTTCAATAAAGTCTTAAATTACATTTGTTACTCTACTAAAGTTATTACATTTTGTGTATTTATACAGCAGTAGTTAAGTTTTATTTTGAAGTTAAAGCGATATACTTTATTTAGTTATTCATTATCAATTTAAAAGATTGCATATATACATATATATATATATATGTATATATATATATATATATATATATATATATATATATATATATATATATATATATATATATATATATATATATATATATATAAGGGCGTACTTTTACAGATATAAGGACTTCAATTTGGAAATGGAGTGCAGTGGTGCCATCTGTTGTCGAGTAGTTGAACTTCATTCAGAACAACTGTTATTTGGGTCTCATATTAACACCCGAGCGAAGCCGGGAATCATAGCTAGTTATTAAATATTTGTCAATGTAGTTTTGTAATTTGACGCATTTGTATTAAACATTTGGAACTTGGTGTGGTTGTTTAATAGTTATTTTGTGTACTATAAAAGTAAAATTTGTCTGATTTATCTTTAACATAAAAAATATATGTTAATAAAATATTTTAAAATTAAATATCTTATAATCCCATTACTTACGTGTATGTTTTTCCGAAAAAAGTACTCACTATTTCTTCGAGGAAAAAAGTAATTTTATAAAAAGTGTTAGTACCTATTAACAGAGATAAAATGTTAAATTTTTTTCCCGTCACAAAAAAACTATTATTTTGATTTCTATTTCACCTACAAATTTGTTTGTGAACCTATTATCTTTTCAAGGTAACATTCCAATTATTTTAAAGAAAATTTTTAATGCCAGCAATTGGTCTAATGAACCCTTTTGATTCGTTATGTTTTTAAGTCTATTCTCTTAAACTAATTGTACGAAGTTTATTTTGGAATTAAATGTTGTTTTCATTTACTTAGTCTCAATAACTAACCTTGGCTAACAAAAACAAACTTGGGATAATAACAGAAAACAAATAGCAAAATTAGAAGCCTAAATTGTGTATACAGTGTTATATATTCATAAAGTAAATTTCCTTGTACACGCGAAACAAACAAGTTTTCTTAAATAACTTATAGAAACAATAATATCTTAAAGTAATGGAAAAATTTATTAATTAACAAATTCTTAAGTATTTGAAAAAACACAAAAATTTGCATGACAGGCAGTATAGATTTTGCCACAAAAATCTACAGCAGATCTTCTTTCCTTCGTATTACACTGCTGGAATAAGTCTCTTAAGTTTCTAGGTGAGTCCCAGATCGTTGCTCTTGGATATATCCAAAGCTTTTGACCAGGTCTGGCATGCCGCACTTCTTAATAAACTTCCCTCCTATGGTCTTTCAACTAAACTCTGTACTTGGCTTTCTAGTTATCTACCTGATCGACGTATATCAGTTATTGTAGACGGCCATTCTTCAAGCTTTCACCAAGTCAATGCTGGAGTGCCTCAGTGCTCAGTTCTGGCACCAACATGGTTTCTTCTTGACATCAACGACCTTCTCTCGTCCACAAATAATTCCATTCATAGTTTCGCCGACGATAGTACACTCCAGTTTTCAGGTTCCTAAACCCATCACTAAACCTGATTTGGAAAACAAATGCAGAGCGATGCAGATATCTCTTTCGCAGGATCTTAATTTAATATTGAATTGGGGCGCCAAATCCGACCTCCCTTGGAATATTGTTCTTATATCTGGGGCATGGCGTCCCCACAACCCTAAGCATTATTGATTCCATTCAAAGAAGAGCTATTCGTCTTATTATTGATCTTTCACTTAAAGAAAGGCTTCCCTCTCTAGCTCATCGTTGGGTTGTGGGGATTTATCGCTTTTTATAGGTACTTCCATGGCTTCTGCTCTGAAGAATTGTCCAATATAGTTCCTCCACTCACAATTTCCAACAGAGAAAATCGTGGTGCCGGGCGTATCCATCCCTATACGTTCCAACTGGACAGACCCCGAACTTCCCACTTTGTTCGTTCTTTTTATTCCTAGAGTTTCTAAAATGTGGAACCTGCTGGCCGTGGAGGTCTTTTCTTCCCCCAAATCTTCAAGTATTTAAGTCCCGTGTGCAACAAACTCTTACCTCGCTTGAGACACCCACGGTATGTTAGCATTTAGGCTTTTAGCCTCTCGTGGTTTGTCCAACGCTAAAAAAACACTACTTTGCAAAAAAATATCTCTCTGAATTATTACACACGATTTTTATATAAATCTGGAACTTCTAAATAAAGAAATTTATACAAAAATATTTGTCACGTCTAGTATTTGTGTTATATACAGGGTGTCCCGAAAGGTAAAGGTGTCAAAAATGATAAGGGGTGATAGAGTGAGTCAAAATAATGTTAGTACTTCAATTAACAAAAAGTTCTATCGCCCTTCGTTGGGGAGATATTGACCTTCAAAGTTGGTATAAAAAAACTTATTTCAATTATAACTTTTGAACTGTTACCACAGTACCAATGATATTTGGGCTACTAGATAACCTTATAGTAATGCTTCTTTCGTGGGTAAACGGCTGTTCAGTAAGTCGGAATTATACAGGGTGCGACGATTTTTTTTCCATTTAATGTATGCAGTTTTAACAGTGGTGACAAATTCTGACATTTTGCTTTGACCGTTCTTTCATCATTGTTGTACAAAAAAGGTATACCTTATTTTAATTGAAATCTTGGGCCATTTTTCCAAAAATAGCATTTTAAGTCCAGACATAACAGCATTTAGTAAGTAATAAAAATATTTTTTTTTGGAAAATTTTAAAAATACTGTAAAATTCTCTTAAAACAGGTTTTAACTGTATCATAAAGCTTAAAGAGCCTACAAATACTGTTTTATTAATTAAAAAATTAAGTTTTACTCACATTTTAATAACCTTATTAAAAAATTGAAATTTGTATTACATACAAAATGCTGGTATTGCGGATTTAAAATGCGATTTTATGAAAAAACAGTCCCAAATATCAATTCAAATAAGGTATATCTTTTTTGTAAAAAATGATGAAGAAATTAAAACGGTCAAAGCTAAATGCTCGAATTTGTCACCAGTGGTTAAAATGCACACATTAAAAGAAAATCTTCGCACCCTGGCTAGTTTCGACTTACTGAACAGCTTTTTACCTGTAGAAAAAACATTACTATGAGGTTATCTAGTAGTTCAAATATCATTGTTACTGTAGTTACAGTCTAAAAGTTAAAATTAAAATACAGGGTGTCCGGGAAAATGTGAAATCTCTCGCACACGTATGGAACAGATGAAAATAACACGACAAGTTCCTATAAAATTTTTCCGTTTAAGCCCCCCTGCGGAGATATGATCCCCTAAAGGGGCAGCTAGAAATCGATTTTTCGTGAATAACTTTTAAAGCGCTCTGTATAATTTGATAATATTTTAGTACGATGCATACTAGTAAAGACCTCTTAAAATAGTGCCCTTGAAACTTATGTCGCTTCTTTAGTTTGCCAGGGACGGACTAGTTTTCGCACATTATTGATAATATTTTTTACGCCCTGTATGGTGAAGACACAAAAAATATGTTTTGGGTGGTTTAAACCTTTTGCTAAAAAAAGGTACTCTTGTTTGACATCGATAAAATGAGCCGTTTTCGAGTAGAAATTATTTTAACAATAAGAGTTCTGACCTTGTCTACGAGAGGACTTCAATACTGTATCTTTCAGTGTAATTTGCAAATTACATCGAAATTCAGTATTGTATCCTCTCGTAAGCAGGTCAGAGACTCTTATTGTTAAAATAATTTTTCCTCGAAGACTGCTCAGTTTCTCGATGTCAAACAAGAGCACCTTTTTTTAGCAAAAGGTTTTAAACTGCCAAGCATATTTTGCAGTCTTCTGCCATACAGGGCGTAAAAATATTATCAATAATGTGCAAAAACTAGTCCGTCCCTGGCAAACTAAAGAAGCGACATCAGTTTCAAGGGCACTATTTTAAGAGGTCTTTACTAGATGTCATCGTACTAAAAATATTATCAAATTATACAGAGCGCTTTAAAGTTATTCACAAAAATCGATTTCTAGCTGCCCCCTTTAGGGGATCATATCTCCGCAGGGGGCTTAAACGGAAAAATTTTATAGGAACTTGTCGTGTTATTTTCATCTGTTCCCTTCGTGTGCGAGATTTCCCAACATTTTCCCCCGGACACCCTTACTAACATTATTTTGGCTCACTCTATCACCTCTATCATTTTTGACCTTACCTTTCTGGACACCCTGTAATTTTATCTTTCAAAACGCATTTTTAGCTTTAATTTGAAAGCTTAAATTTATATAACTAAAGAAAGAAAAGACATGATCCGTCCGCCACTTGTTTACTGCGCGAGGTCGTAAAAATCCGAAAAATGCTTTTTGTCACTGCGGATCTAAATGTAGGCTATCTATGGGATGGACTTAACTATACCTGTAAAATTTATTATTTTTAATATTTTGAAAAGTTAATCTTTATAAAAATGTTTTCTTTGTCTAAAATGCAAAAAGCTATAATAAAAATTTCCGTAGGATGTACAGGGGTGGTTTAAAATTGCAAATAATACTTTAAATTATAAAAAAATCGGTAAATTTTTTAAAGTCACACTATTAAATTAAATAAAGTTAAAGTTATTGTTAAAAAAATGTAAGAAAATAATTTTTACAATTAGGTAAAAAAATTATAAAAACGTTAAAAGAACTGCCTGATGATACACAGAAAGATTCAAAATAACGAAAATGTTATTTTAGCAAAAATATCGGTTAAAAATATGTTTTTAACTACGAATTTAAATAATAATAGAATAAAAAAGTTACAGAAGTTTCAACTTTTTGTTAAATAATTTGTTACATTCTGGGTTACTACTTAACTTGTTCGTTACTACTTAATATATTCGTATATATAAAAAAATATTTATTATTAAAGAAAAAAACATTTATTTTAGTGTACACTTAATTTTCCGATAAAATGTTATGTGACAGGAGAAAAATGAGCATTAAAACCTCAAGAAAATAAAGAGATAAACTTTTTTAAATGGGACATTCTGTATATTATGTCATTCATAAAAGGGTATTTTAAAAAGCTTTCAAAAATACCACATTTAATATATCCGTCTTTAACAGTTTTGGAAATATGGCCATTTAAATCCGGGTAAATTTATTACATCTACAACAGTCTCACCTAAGTGCCGTAGGTAGGTATAATAAAAAATTATATCTACAATTTTTTAGATTTAAGTGTTCATATTTCAAAAACTGTTAAAGATTAATCTGGTATTATTTCAAAGCTTTTTAAAATACCCTTTTAATGGTGACATAATATACAGGTGTTTTATTTTAAAAAACAGTTTACCTCTTCATTTTCTTAAGTTTTTGATGTTCATTTGTTGATTTTGTTATGCTCAAAGAATAATAAATGAAAAAGTATGAATATTTTATACAGTACAGGGTGAGTCAACGATAGAGTAAAGTTCAATATTTCATTGGTTTCAAAAGTTATGAGAAAATAGTAAATACAAAAGATTTAAAAATTCTTAGGATGCACAATTTAAAATTATTTTAAAGTATACAGGGTGGCTCAAAAAAGCGTGACGAATAAAACATACATTTTTTTAAATGAAACACCCTATTTTTAAATTTTGTTTTGAATTCCTTTTAAAATTCTTCAACTTTTTATTAATAATAATGCATACCTAAACCTAATAGTTTTTCCAATATTTCAATTTTTCTAAAAGAAAATAATTTTCACACTTGCAAAAAAATTACGATAGCGCCATTATTTTTGAAGGTAGATCACTCATATTTGATATTAGCGTTATTCGAAGATGACGTAAAAGATATATGCAACGGAATTTTAATTAGATGCTACAGGGTGTTCAAAATAAACGAATATATTTGGATCATTTTAAATTGAAAAACCTCGATTTTTTAAATGGCGCACCATATATATTATTATTTTTCTGAAAGATCTTACAAAAACCCACAACTTTTATTAAGTATGTCATATACCTATTTTTAATACTTTGCGATTTATTTTAACTTTTCCAATATTTACCCTTCTTTCTGTCTAAGACTATTGCTATAACATTAGTTGGCCATTTTTAAATTTTAAATTCACAGAAAAAGTAAATAATAATAAATACCTATTACTACAAATTAACTTATTTTTAATTATTATTATGGCGCAATAAATGTTCAAAAATATGCCCTTCTACTTGGATACACATGTTTAGTCTTTTTCGTATATTTTCTTGGACGTTCCTTAGCATAAAAGGTGTTATTCTCCTGCACGCGTCCCGAATCCTATTTTCCATATCTTCTGGTGTTGTAGGGGATTCACATAAACACGATCTTTAACATATCCCCACAAAAAGAAATCTAGTGGTGTTAAGTCACATGATCGAGGGGCCATCCAATGAATCCACCTCTACCGATCCATTTCTGTGGGTAATGATTATTTAAAAATTCTCGAACTTCTCGATGGTAATGCGGAGGAGCTCCATCTTGCTGAAACCACATTTGTTGGATCTCAATGTTATCAAATTCTTGAAGAAGTTGAGGTAAATCATTCTGCAAAAAGTTTAAATATCTAGGCCCGTTAACTGTTTCGCGAAAAAATATGGTCCAATAACATTAAAGTGTTTTATTCCACACCACACATTAAGTGACCAATGGTTTTGGTTTTGCACTTCCCGTACCCAGACTGGATTAACTGTTGAATAATAGTGCATGTTATGACGATTAACTGCACCATTACTGCGAAAAGTAGCTTCATCGGAAAACATTATTTTAGACAAAAAATTTGGATCGGCCTCTATTGCTTCATTTATAACGGTGCAGAAGTTTACCCTTTGTTCAAAATCGCGGTCTAGAAGTTCTTGGTGTAGTTCCATGTGGAAGGGATGATATTTGTGTTTTCTAGTGGTGCGGTTAACGGTAGATTAGGATGTATCACATAAGCTAGCTACTTGACGGCTACTGACCTGGGGATTATCTTGAACTTGAAGTAAAAATTTCCAATTCTTTTCCTCGTTGGTAGCATTCCGGTTTACCACTTTCCGTTTTTCATATTCAATACTACCACTAGCATTAAACCGTTCCATTAAACACTGAAGAGATTGCTAGTCGGTACACGTCTGATAAGGTACTTCGCCTTGTAAAGTCTACTGCCAACAAAGAATTTCTTTGCGCCTCACATTATATAAATCATATCAATTAATTCAGCTTTAGGAAAATCCATACTTATTTTTTTTTTTTTAATTTACTGACTCAATCACAATAAATTTTTATGAATTTATTTACTCAGATGTCAGGTTAAAATTTGACAATGTCATTTTGTCATGGCATAGCAATAGTCTTAGACAGAAAGAAGGGTAAATAATGGAAAAGTTAAAATAGATCGCAAAGTATTAAAAATAGGTATATGACATACCTAATAAAAGTTGTGGGTTTTGTAAGATCTTTCAGAAAAATAATAATATATATGGTGCGCCATTTAAAAAATCGAGATTTTTCAATTTAAAATGATCCAAATATATTCGTTTATTTTGAACACCCTGTAGCATCTAATTAAAATTCCGTTGCATATATCTTTACGTCATCTTCGAATAACGCTAATATCAAATATGAGTGATCTACCTTCAAAAATAATGGCGCTATCGTAATTTTTTTGCAAGTGTGAAAATTATTTTCTTTTTAGAAAAATTGAAATATTGGAAAAACTATTAGGTTTAGGTATGCATTATTATTAATAAAACAGTTGAAGAATTTTAAAAGAATTCAAAACAAAATTTAAAAATAGGGTGTTTCATTTAAAAAAATGTATGTTTTATTCGTCACGTTTATTGAGCCACCCTGTATACTTTAAAATAATTTTAAATTGTGCATCCTAAGAATCTTTACATCTTTTGTATTTACTATTTTTCTCATAACTTTTGAAACCAATGAAATAATGAACTTTACTCTATCGTTGACTCACCCTGTACAAGTTTTCTTCGCTTAGTGACTTATTGTTCAAAAATGGCCCGATACTTCGGTTTTTGAGTAGAAGCAAATGCTTTATACAGTGAATAAAGTATGTCAACATTAGTAGATTTTTGAACAGACCCACCTCAAAAAGTCCGGCTGGCACCCCCACCCCCCTCAAAGTTGGTTAAGGGATTGATATAGTTTTTTCTAATATCTTCTAAACGGTAAATGATAAAAAACTGATTTTAGTGTCGTTAGATAGAGCACAAAATTCTGCAAAATAGTAACACTAAAAATTGTATTTTTGTTGATTTAGTAAAATTCTACAACAAAAAAAATGTTGGAGGGGAGCAACCACACAGCACTTTTTACGATATATCTTCCAAACCATCCACCAAATAAAAAAATATAGGATACAAAAAATAAAGACCAAAGTTTTCCCTATCGAATGGTGTATAACATTATACTATTATCTTTAAAAAAAAGCTATCAGTGGCGTACAAAAGTAGCACTACACCAGTAAAGTACCTAAAAATAATTTTTTTAATGTTATACTTTTAATTTTTTTAATATTTTTTACTTTAGTTTTATTAATTTATAATTATTTCTAATTCTGCATACTAGTAATAATAAATAATCATATTACACGGAAAAAAAATGACCAGTGCAAAAATCAAGACGTGTGGATTGAGTTTGGTACTGGTAAAAATGTAAGACATATTTCGTGTATCGAAATTGCTCAAAAAATTAATGAAAGAAGTCTAGTCCCTTTTTTTTATTCACTAACCGGTTGCGATACCACGTCCTCCTTTTATGGAAAAGGAAAAAAGTGTTGGGAAGCTTGGGAATCTTTTTCCGGAAGTTACAGCTACTTTTATTGATTTATTGCAGCATTCAAAAACCTTCATCTCGGCAATTAAGTGTGATCTCAAAATTCGTTGTAACCATTTACGATAAACATTCTGATAGTAGCAACATTGATATTTGTCGAATGCAACTTTTTGTCCAAAAAACCGAACGGTTGAGAATTTACCCCCAACAATGAATGCTTTAGCACTTCACATTAATCAATGCATTTATCAAGCAGGATTTGTTTGGGGTAATCTCTGCCAACCAGTGGTTGAACTTCCATGTCCATCTAAATGGGGATGGATTTTAGAGAATACTAAATGGACACCACTGTGGACCACTTTAAAAAATGAAAAAATATCATCTGATACACTATTAAAATGTAAATGTAAGATTTGTGGCACAAATTGTAAATGTTTGTTAAAATTTTTTAAAATGTACCAGGTTATGTTTGTGTGCGGAATGTTGTAATTAGGTATTTTAGGTTGTGTAATAATGTGTTTGTTTTTTATTGATGTTATATACAGTGTGTCCCAGGATAGATGTTACAAGAGGACAGATGGAACAAAAATTTTTGAATTTTAAAACGAAATTTTGGGCAGACCGGTCGCATGGTCCAAAAGTAATAAATACAAAACTTTACTTCAATTGGTATTAAACAGGGCGAGTTAAAAAATTGACAAAAATATTTTTTTTTACTTAACGTGTTTAACTTTAAATTTTGACATAAAATTTAGTTCTCTACAACATTTACCTATACAATTTGCTCCTATTTTTAAAAATAAAGGTACTTTATTCTTGGTAATTTTTCATATTTTTAGTTATAACTTGCCCTGTATATTACCAATTAAAATCAAATTTTGTATTTATTAGTTTTGCGACCAGTTTCCCAAAGGACGATTAAAAATTCCAAAATTTTTGGTGAATTTGTCCTCTTGTAACACCTATCCTGGGACACACTGTATAAGCCATATTTGTTGTTATCTTTATAATAAAAAGTTATTATAATACTGTTATTATTTATTTAAAAATATAATGAATCAAATTACAAAACAAAAGAAATAAGTAAATAAAATGTAGAGTATAATTGTTAATTAATAAATCTAAAGTGAAAAATAATCTTTTTAAAATTAATAGAATAACATTAAATATTTCGATTTCTAGGTACTTTACTGGTGTAGTACTAATTTGGTATACCACTGGTAGCTTTATTTTATGTTTATGTTGTTTATTTTTTTGTTAATGGTTTGAAAGATATATGGTAAAAAGTGCCGTATGGATACTCCCCTTCGACTTTTTTGTTGTAGAGTCTTACCAAAAAACAAAAATATTATTTTAAATATTACTATTATGCGCAGTAAGGTAATATTACCAATTAATATAACTAAAGTGAGAAATATTCTAAAAAAAAGTATAACACTAAAAATTTCTATTTTTAACTACCTACTATACTGGTGTAGTGCTACTTTTGTACGCCACTGGTAGCATTAATTTAAAAGAAAATAGTATATTGTTATACACCATTCGATAGGGAAAACTTTGGCCTTAATTTTTTGTGTCTTATATTTTTTTTGTTTGGTAGACGGTTTGGAAGATATATCGTAAAAGTGCCTTGCGGATGCTCCCTCCAACTTTTTTATATTGGAGATTCTTACGTAATAAACAAAAATACAATTTTTAGTGTTACTATTTTGCAGAATTTTTGTGCTCTATCTAGCGACACTAAAATCAGTTTTTTATCCTTTACCGTTTAGAAGATATTAGAAAAAAACTATATCAATCCCTTAACCAACTTTGAGGGGGGTGGGGGTGCCAGCAGGACTTTTCGAGGTGGGTCTGTTCAAAAATCTACTAATGTTGACATACTTTATTCACTGTATAAAGCATTTGCTTCTACTCAAAAACCGAAGTATCGGACCCTTAAGACAGAAATAATACATTTTAAAGGTAAAATCGTAACGAAAATACGTGATTTCCGTCCAACTGGAGAAAAAATTTTGGCCATGGCCGAAAAGGACGCCTTTACGTTCTTCAATATTGCATTCTGGAGGTAAGAAAAGAAATTTAAAATATGTAGATTTAAGTTTAATCAAAGAAAATAGTTATTTGATATAATAAATAAAAGATTTTATAAACTTTTATATAAAAAGTTTTTGTTTTCTATCTTTTTAGTTATCGTTGTAAATAGGTGGCGAAATATTAATGATAACCCTGTATGTACAGTTTAACTTGTCAGGTCAACTAAAATAAGTGTGACCGGATGAGTCAAGTATAAACATGGTAATCAAATTTAAGTTGGCACTATAGCTAACTTTTTATTATTAAAGATACGAAGTGGCCTAAATTAGGAATATAGTAATATTTTTTTACGCTGATTAACGTGCTGTAACAGAAAACCATTGACATCGAGTTTTCAAGTTTTTACTAAAAATGTATTTTTTTAAATCAAACACCCTGTATATTATATCACGATTTAAAAGATCGTTTAAAAAGCTTTAAAAATTACCAGTTAACTATTAAATTCTCGATGATAGCCATATTTCCGAAACTATCAAAAATTGGATACATCACTGGTGGAGTTTTCTCCATTTGAAAATCCTTTACCATGTTTAAATTAAAAACGTGTTCAGCCTTTGTAAGTGGCTGCGGCATATTTAATAATAACGACTTATATTTCAAATACTCACGCTTTACAGTAATCGTATATTAAAATCACAAAACAGCACTTAACATTCAAAGTCAACACAAACAACTTTACGTTTCACAAATTATTTGCGTTCACAAAGTTGCAGGTTGCTTAAGCACAAGTTCACAGTACAGCAAAGTAGGTCTGATAGTCAGTTAGTTCGAAAATAGTTACTAAACACTTATATTTTCCTTATTTACTCAAATTTTACATGAAAATTAATAAAAATAATAATTTGTCAAAAATATTGATTATTGATTACGACAGTGGTTGACATTTAATTGATTACTAACGATTTCTCTCAGCCTTACGTCAGTGACGCAATTTTTCTGTCTCTCTTGATTTAGACGGTATAAAGAAACAATCAAGAAGTTATGACGAAACATTCACCTTCTCTGAACCAAAGATTACTTCTCTAATTTAACCGGATTTCGTATCTCCAATAAAAAGAAAATAGCAAGCGTTTGTCATATAAAAAAGGTACTACATTTATTTTAAATATAAATTTTCTGGCATGGCTACGATTTAGTTATGTAAAAATAAAAAAATAAAAATAAATATACAGGGTTACTTTTAAGTTGGTACTTTCCTTTAACATATATAAAATGTTAGAACCTAAGACATTTTTTTAAACAAAATAATGTCTGAAAATGCCTACTTTTAGGATACAGGGTGTTAAAGTTTAACGAAAAAACCCTTTTTATCATAACTTTCCTACCACTCCATATATCGTCGGTGTAATAGCCTGTGCGTTAAATCGCTGGGTCGTTAGGCGCACAACCGACGCAGACTTGGTTCGAATCCAGGCCAGACCAAAAGAAAAAAGTTTGGTCAGGCATTTAGTGGTTAGCCTAACAAAAGACGGTCAAAAAGTATAAAATGTATCGATGCTGAAGTCCCTCAAAGACCAAGGCGCCGGAACACACTTTACCTGTGTCCTACGC
>JACEGR010008376.1:0-37737 GCA_014170235.1 Listronotus bonariensis
TTAGAAGTAAGAATACTTAAAACCTTGCTTTTCAAATGTATTTCTTTAATTGTGTAAGACAAAACCCTGCAACACAAAACAATAAAGAAAACAACTAAATTTTTCCGTCTTTTTTAGGCTAATGGTACTGTCAACATGATTTGGAATAACTCTAAATTATGGTACATCTTAGGTACAAGCACTATTTAAATAAGGCTTGCATTAATAATTCCCGAGCTTAATAAGGCAACTTGCAATAATTTTCTATTGTGACAAAATTGTAGGGAGCTTACATGATGATAAATAGGGATTTACTCAAGCGTCATAGAGACCTCATTGGGTTGCAAAGCTTAGATGATAAGAACAAAAATAGTTATTTACATTACAAGATGCGAAAGTTTACTTTTGGTGTGAGGTGGTTTTTAAATGGCCGAGGCGAAGCCGAAGCTATTTATAAACACTTGAAAGGCCTTTCGCATCGTGTAATGTATTATATTTTTCTGCTACTGTTCTATGTATCGCATAATTTAATAATCATTAACATCATGTTTTAATAGAAATATCAGAGATTTTGAAATTTTACCTGTTAAAAATTAATCCATAGCAACACATTTATTGTTGACATTGTCTGTCATCAGCACTTGTCAGATATTGAATTATTGTTAATTTAGTATAAATCCATTCCCATTTTAAAATGTTAAATGAATATGAAAATGGCATCCAAAAGGCAGCTGACCTTGCGTGTGCCTCACTTCTGCCAGACAAATCTAAAGAGAGGTACCATCAAACATATAAATCGTTTTCTGAATGGCTTGCTACAAAAAATGTGGGGCGGATTGACGAGAATGTGATGTTGGCGTATTTTCAAGAAAAATCCGAGTCTTTATCACCACCAACCCTCTGGTCTGTATATTCCATGCTCAAGTTAACAATTTCCGTAAACAAAAATCAAGATATTTCGGAGTTCAAGAAACTAGTTGCTTTTATTAAAAGGAAAAACGATGGTTATGAGGCAAAAAGTCAAAAATTTTAAAAGAAGAAATCATAAAGTTTTACTTAACGCGCCTGATCAAAGTTACTTAGCAATGAAAGTAATAGCCATTATGGGAGTGGCTGGGGCATGCCGGACAGACGAAATATACAGAATGAAGCTAAGTGATGTAGAAATAAGAAATGACGTGGCTATAGTAAAAATAGTGGAGTCTAAAAATAAAGTTAAAAGAAACTTTGTAGTAACCAACGATGAAGGCTCAGTTCCTTATGTCAGATTTCTACAGGAATATATTAAGCTGAGACCAAGGAATGCTCTAGATGAGCGCTTATTGTATCGTTATGAAAGAGGTAAATGTGTTAATCAAGTAATTGGAAAGCACACTATTTCAAATGTACCTAAAGAAATTGCGAAGTTTTTGAAGCTTGAAGACATCAGTAGATACACTGGCCATTCTTTTAGAAGAACGTCAACTACGTTCCTTGCCAATGCTTCGGATGTCGATATTTTGGACTTAAAAGGCATGGAGGTTGGAAGTCTTCTTCTGTTGCGGAGGGATATATTGCTGAATCCTATAGTAATAAGGTGGAAATTTCAAAGAAGATTTTACACGAAATTCCTACCAATATTTCCTCTAATGAAGTAACAGTGAAAAATATGAATATTAACGTAGTTAAAGGTGATATCGATACCCCAACAACAAATTTAAAAACTGTGAATTCAAGTATTATTCCTCCAATTTCTTTTGCTAATTGCTCAAATTGCACAATTACTTTTAATGTCAATACCTAACCTAGTTTTTTAAATATTTTGTCATAAATTATTTACTTTTTATAAATAAATCCTAAAATTTCCCACAAGCATATTTTCTTTTTTAACTCTTACTTTTTGTCCAGGCGCTGAAAATATTACTTTCGTAGCTAGCAACGCATAGTAACCAGGTAACACGAAGGTTCTCTTTCGTTATCATTCGCGTTGCTAGGACCACAAAGTTTTATTATTTATACAGTGGTAGAAAAATGTTATATAATATATACCTTTTTATCGGTGGGGGAAGTGGCTATAGACTTTTACATATGTCAAAAAATAATATTATTATTTCGGCTTGTGGAAATCGTTCGGGTCGTATCGGATTATATATTTTTCGTTAGTACTGAATTATTTTCTTCAAAATATAAAAAATAGCCACGCTCGAAAATTTTAAACTAAAGTTTTTCTATTATCAATTTTAGGTGTTCAACCAATTATAACCGCGGTTATAATTGGTGATAACTTTGACGTATAATACATTATTTAAACGTCAACATAACTGATTGGTAAATACCGGTTTAGAATTGTTTTTCGCCTAAAATTAATGTTTGTAACCCTCTGTTTCCTTTACGTCACTCTAAAATTGTCAGATTAGTGGAATATACACTGTTTGGCATGAAATTAACTTACTTTACCTTAATCTGACGTGCTTGACAATTTCCGATGAATATATTGTTGATCTTTTATGATCGGCCCTGTATACGGGGCTAATATTTGGTGGAGGTACTGAACCAGGTACAACGTATCCTCCGGTATATTAATCTGCCGCGCTGTGGTAAATTACGAAATCCCACCCAAGCAACACAAGAATTTGCCTTTTCGTTTAATAAACGTTTATTAAACGATATTGTCGTGTATTTTTGGTTTTGGTATATTTATTACACCTCTATTAAACATTTTTTAAACACGTGCATATTTTAATCGTATATTCAACGTATGTCATATCATCTTTTAATATCATAAAATTTTTAAAAAATATTTTACTTTATATTATGGTCTCATTTATGTGCGTGTTTTAAAAATGCACAAAAAATATGTTTATAGTTTGGAACTATTAATGATAATCTCTTGAAACACTCTTATTTTCGAGTATTTTAAAAACGTTTTTTTTCTTACTATTTACTGAAATTTCAACGTGTGAAACTAACGCATAATCGACGTCTATTATAGATTATTTTTATTATAAAACTAACTATTATTGCTTTAAAATCATTATTATCATTCTCCTATGACAATATCATTGGTTTTGTAATAATATTTTTATAATTTTAATTTGATGTTAATATTTGCAAATATTTGACTTTGTGCTGTATATAAATAATATTGTCTAAAATTCCCTAAAAGTAAACGTACCAATAATCTACAAAATTTACTCATCCGTTCGGCATTATTCCAATAACAGCCATACAGCCAATAACAGCCTTACAATAACGACACGTGATGCGCGGCAGTCGCTTTTCTCCTCGGCTTTGTAACTAACCAAGTTCGAAGTGACTTATGAGATTCAATGGCCGCCGAAAGCGAAAAATATTGTGCAGTGCATTGTTTTTCCGATTGCTTATAAAGTAAGTACCTACTTTTTACCTTTATTTTAATTCAATAGTTATACATATTACATATAATATTAGATAAGAATTGTTGATGTTTTATTTGATGAAGTCGGCAAAAATGGCCGCTGAACCTGTGAAATTTTCGTTTTGATCTCTCAACCCCTATTATACCTTATTTATAAGGAATGATTATGGCTCAAACACTTGGATTAGGTGAATGTCACACCTTACACCTCTGTTTTGTTTTAATTTTTAGTACACTAAAATAAAAATTATTGAAATATATCTTGGTTATTTAATGGTCTATTATACGTTTTTAATACACCATTTATAAACGTCCAATATATACGCTTTAATTTATGTGTATTGTGTACTATTTTAGTATTATTTTTAATTTGCTTAGAAATATTTGGGTTGAAAGAAGTCGTCCATATTCTCAAAGGGACCTGTTATAACATATCAAAGAAAACAACAAAAATCTCGGTCTTAACACTTTTTACTAATTAACCGTTAAATGGTGACATGTGTTTCGCTCCTAAGAGCATCATCAGACCTAAAAAATATTACAAACAAAACCAATCAATTAAAATAAAGACCTTAAAATTAAACAAATAATAAAACACGTGTTCATTTATTTTTTATCCTCTATCATATTCAGAAAAAAAAATTGAGGAAAGTTCCCCATTGAATCACCACTAATTAGGCCAACCTAGGAAGCATTCGTTTAAGGAGACATTGACATACAAAGCACTGAATGGTAATTTCAAATACATTTTACTAAACCGCACTTGCTAAAGGTTCACCCAAACCAACGCGAGATGCGGGAATGGGACAGGAGCAGGACGGACACAAAATATTCCTCATGGATATAGGAGTATTTTTTTATGATGCGGGACCTATTTCTACAGCAGGATATATGTATGTATTTACAACGCGTTGTTGTAAATATATTCATATCCCGCTGTAAAATAGGTTCTGCCATCCGTTTCGCCCGTCCCGTTCCGCATCCCGCGTTGGTTTGGGCTATCTTTAATCCACCCTAACAATTAATTTATTATGCAAAAAAACACTAAGATCACCTGTACTTTTTAGTGACTTTGGGTTTTCTTTTTTTTTACAGAAGCGGTCAAAATTTCATTTCAAGGTAAGGACCAGGTGCAGGGAGTTGCATTTGTCGGAGAACTCACAGACAATGCTATCGGACAGGCATGCCAAGATTAGCTTAAACTGTCCAAACAGCGATACCGTAATGCCAAAACGTGGAAGACTCTATTATTATGTTTGATTCTAGAATTTTTAAAGTTTCAACTGTTTTTTTATGTTCTGTACTGTTTTTGTTGTATTTTTTATTACTTTTATTTATTAGAGTGCAGTGTTAAGTGTTACCAGTTGCGTCCTTTTGATTTGAGAATTTGTTATTTTATTTATTTTCTTTTTTTTTTAGAATTAGTAAGCCTAAACAAATGTATTACCTATTACATATACCTATATTATACATACAAAATAAACGTTTTTCGTATACGTCAATATTTGATTTATTTCATATGGCTTTTTTAACGTAAAATTTATTCTAAATATAAACGTATAAAATTTAAGACTTTTTAACGTGTTTAGTAAACGTTACAGTTTTGTATATTATATACCAATTTATAGGGTTTATTAGAAACCGCTTTTTAATTGCTCATTTTATATTATAAATAAACGTATACTTTCAACGTCTAAAATTTGGATAGTACTGCAATATTAATACACCTATATTAGGCGGACATTTTAACCTATATTAAAGGTTAGAAATAAACTAAAAATATACTACTGGTATATACGTAATTAAACGTTTATTAGAGGATTCTGTGTTGCTTGGGCATCTTGGGCTTACCCCTACATAGTATCTGTTAAATAAAAGCTGTATCCAGGGTTTTTAACATGCATGTCCTAAAAAATATGATAATGTATACAAAATCCCAAAAAAAGTTATGACCAAGTTAGTATTTGTAAATTGTTACTCCTATTTTTGTTTACAGAATCGTATTTAGCATAAAATTAACTAGGTGTTTTAACATAGTAAAGGGCCGTATTCACCAAGCTCTGATAAATATTTGTCAGAGCTTGGTAAGCATACCGTAAGTAAGAATCCCAAAATACATCCCTGTGAACAAAATTTACTAGATCCTATACAGGGTATTTCTTATAGTATGGCCAATATCTCAATATTTAAAATGTTAAATCTCAACTTTTTAAATTGGACACCCTGTACATAAGGCAATTTTTAGATTTTAGAAATAAAAATAAGAGAAGTTTCTTCAAAGAATTTCTATATCAAAATATAATACAATAACCGATATAGTCAAGATAATATAACTGACTAAAAGCAAAAACGACACACTCTGCTTGAAGTCTAACTAACAACTAAAGTACAAACGTGAAAAAATGCACCGCATTAGGGAAATTAGTTAAGACAGGAAGAATCCGGTGTTCGGTTGATTTAAACCAACCATTTCGCGTTGTGGTTGCTTCTAAAATGAACACAACGCGATGCGGTCATGAATTCACGACCATAAAACGAAAAACTATTTAATTTCGGTGTTTGGTCATTTACCTTCGTCTATAACGCGTAGTGGGCGTTATTTTCGCTCAATGAGCGTTTTCGATATTTGTGTTTGATCCTTATCCAAATCGATGTCATTGTCAGCTTCAGCAACTTGAAATTTTTATAATGCGACACTACTTGGTTTTTGAGGAAGGCTGACAGAGCTAAGCCATTTTTTATTTTCACATTGTTTACAGATATTGGATTTTTGTACAACAGTTTTAGCTCTAAGCTCTTTGAAAAACTTTGGTTTTGTTGTAAATTGAAAAAACTTGACATTGGTTGTTTTTACAAAACTAGGCAATATTCCAGTCGCATTATTTGGCTGATTACGGCAGTTCCATAGATAACCTACATTTAGATCCGCAGTGGCAAGAAGCATTTTTCGGATTTTTACGACCTCGCGCAGTAAACAAATGAATGGGTGGACGAACATGCGCACTTAAAAGCCGTGGTAAAATACAAACACCGGCAACCCGTACCCTCCGTCCGCGGTCTGACCGTAACGCTCATTAGCTACCGTACTTCCAACGGAAACCAGTCAACAAATTCTTTCCTATAATGCGGATAGTTTGTTTGAAGCCGGGTGTGTTTACCCTCAACTGGCTTGCGCACAAACCAAGATTAGTTTATATTTATAAGGTTGCGACATATCCTCAACTTTTAGGCGGTTCGAGGTCGGGGGACGCAAGGAAGGGCACTCCACGGAGAAAAGTTGGCAAGACTGGGTAAAAAAAAGCTGATGTTCAATCCAGTGGCGTCTAGAATTTGCGTATTTCATTTTGCATTGTTTTGGAAGTGATATTTATTGAAAGATGTAACTCCAAATGTTTCTTATTTAAAGTAAAATAATTTACAACCTAATAATAATTAAAAACTGTTGTGTAAACGGTTGTTCTACTAATACAATAATACAGTATATCTCCGGCACTGAACAACATGGCCGAAAAGTGGGAGATGTGACGTCATAACACGTCAAAGCAATATGGCCGAATGTCGTGACCTTATATAGACCAACTTTGCGCACAAACCGGTTTTTCGCCCATGAAATGTAACTTTTGTTTCGCGCAGGTTATACCATTGGCAATCCATCGAGATCAGTGGGCAGTTCTCGTTAGTATATAAGGGATATTTTCTTTGTTAGCTGCTTACAGCAGCTGTAAGCACTTTCATTTTTTGACTAATCAATGACGTCAGTCTTACAGCAGTTCAGCGGTTGTTAGCGGCACTGTCTAACTGGTTGAAAAAATAAAGAGGGGAAATAAAGCCAAATTTGAGGTTAAAAGTCAAACCAAAATTGACTAAATGTATACTAATAACAATAACAATAATATGTGTGGGAAATCATGTGAAGGATTAATTCAACTGCAATTAAGAGTATTGTACAATTTTGCTATAAAACGGGAGTTACCATTTTTGAGGTTATATTATTATTTTTTTACGAAGTGACTAGGGGCACGTTGATGTGCCGCGATTATTTTTTACCGGGCACGTGTATGACGTCACTACTGTCTGCTATCCTTATTTTTACTATATTCTTCCTTCTTTTTGCACTAAATTCCTGATATAACACTAAATTGGCATACAATATTTCATTTTACATTAAAAACCTTTTTAAAACCTGTTTTTACTGATTATAAGCCTTTCTTTATTAATATAATAAAAGGTTTGCTTTAAATCAAGTCGCCATGTTTGAAACCACTATACACATAGGTGTAGGCATGGTTGCAGCGTTTTGAGCGTAAAAAAAATAGAATTTAATAAAAAACGTGTAAAATAACTAAAAAGAGGTTTTTTAAGGATGTTCATAAAATATTGTATGCCAATTTAGTGTTATATCAAGAATTTTGTGCAAAAAGAAGGCGGAATGTAGCCAAATTAAGGATAGTTTGAATTTCAACTTTGATGATGAATAATGGCACGCTCAGTATTGACGTCATACACGTGCCCGGTAAAAAAATCGCGGCACATCAACGTGCCCCTAGTCACTTCGTTTTTTTAATGCCATTTGTGTGTGTTGGCGGTAAGCGTTTTTATTTTTTCGATTCACATTTTAATGACGTCAGCTGTTAGACAATCTTGTTAGCAGCTGTAAGATAGAAGAATTAGAAAAATATCCCTATAGTTGGTCAGGATATGACAATGGAATTTTTACATAGGTTGGTGCGAACGGCACAACATTAGAAAAAAATAACATTGTTTTTTTTAAATTTTTTGGACAATCCACGAAGGCCGGAGGCCTAAATACTAAGGTACCGTGGGTGTCTTAAGTAAGGTAAGATTAAGTTTGTTAACACGGGACTAAAACTTGAAGATTTGGCGGGGAGAATGAAAGACCTCCGCCGAAAGCAGGTTCCACATTCTAGAAACTCTGGGGATAAAAGAACTAACGAAGTGGGAAGTAGGGTGCCTGTCCATTTGATCCGTATAGGGATGCATACCTCCGGCAAAAAACCCTTCAATTTTTTTCAGCGTATACTTTAAAAAATTTATAGAGTGTCCTTAAAAAGAAATATTTTACTTTTTATTTATAAAACAGTATATTTAAAGAAATAAATACCAATAAATTAATTTAATAGCAACAAATTCAATAAGTTGTATAAGAATCATCCCCATATTCATCAAACAATCCTTGATAGAATACCCAGCTATCTTGTTTGGGATTGACTCGATTTGATATTGTCTCATTTATGCTCAAGTAACTAAAGTTAGAGCTTGACGGGTCAACTGGTAACCATTTTGTGTTATTTAAAGCTGCATCCTCAACTGGGGTTGGATTTCTGTAAAATAAAACTCTTTATTAAAAAAAAAAACTAAGTTATAAAGTAATCACTTAAAATTATAATCATGTTCGCGGTTGCGTAAAAATATATATTTTTGTAAATTAAAAAAACACTTGGAAAAAATTTATTACAAAAAGAATAAAATCCTATTAAGACTTACCCGTATATTGCAAAAGTTTGCCCATAATTTAACCATGATATCAGATACTATAAGATCTGTACCATTCACGTCATAATTACTAAACAAGTAATCAAGATCATCAGCATGTGCGGCCCCTTAAAAAAGAAAAAACTGGTAACGGATTTTGTAAAGCATGGTTGATAGTTTGCTTGCTTAGGGGATTGGTTATAATCTCTGGGCCAGTAATAAAATTGACTTCATGATAATAACCTTTTTAGTGGGGTTCCTTTTGACGAGTCTACCACGAATACTCATACTGCCATTTATGGAAGCGGCGCTTTAACCCAGTGTGTCAATGTCAAATGTTTCGGGTGTCGGACTGAGCGAACGCGTCACTTCTTTTGTCGGACAAGTTTACCACAACGTTTTACACGCATTTTTAAGTATTGTGCAAAAAACCGTAAGTGTAACAGTCACGAAACTATAACCCAAGCAGCAAGCTGACGTCATAATGACGTGATGAAGTCATTTTTGGTCATAGGACGTCATCAGATTAAAATTATGACGTCATTTTAATGACGTGTTTTTGACGTCGTTGAAGTGGCGTCTTTTCGACGTCATTTTTCCGTCATAGTAGCTCATAAAAATCTAATGACGTCATGTTTAGAAAACCCGCCAGAAAAATTTTGCGACATTATAAGATTCGTGTCAAAATCCAACCGAAACATCATATGACAAAAAAATAAGACTAATAATTTTACAATTTGAAATAGGAAAAAACTCTACCGATAGATGGCGTAATGGACAATAAACTACTATGTTTATTCAACATCTTTTATCGCCTACACCGTACCGATGAGACCAAACTAGTTCGAGGCCAGGGTTACCACACCTAGTACATTTGTACTAGATCTAGTACTTTTTAATAGAATCTAGTGATCTAGTACGTACTGATCAAAATCTAGTACTTTTTTAAAATGAAGTGGGTGTGTGATGATTATGAATTTAATTTACTTTTTTTTCTGAAATTTAGTACTTTTTTAAAAATCAAAACGGCAACCCTGTTCGAGGCCGGTCTGCGGTTCGTGATCTCAATTAGCTTTAAAAGAAATATTTTCGGCTAGTGTTTAAATCTGCATCTCCAGGTTGGACAGTGTACCGGGAGAGTGCAACGAAATTGCAAGCAGTAAGGATTTTTTCCTATTTCAGTTTTCAAATAAAATATTGCATCATTTTAGCTTTAAAAAAAAGTATATGCGTCAATTTTTTGTCATTTTAAAGACGTCATTACCGGGACGTCTTTTGTCTGTGACTTAGGAAAGTCAATTGAACGTCATTTTGTCGTCATCTTATGACGTCTTTGCTGACCAAATGTGACCAAAAATGACTAAAAAGAGACGTCAATAAGACGTCAGCTTGCTGCTTGGGAAACTATAAACATGAACATGTTTTGGGTATCAGATTGGGCGGGTTTCGTTACCGTAACCGTTATAATTGTTGGCACAATGTTTAAAAATTGCATATAGAACATTGTGGTAAACTTGTCCGACAAAAAAGTGACGCGTTCGCCCAGTCCCACACCCGAAACATTTGACATTGACAGGCTGGGTTAACGCGCCGCTTCTATATGTGGCGGTATGTATATTCATGGTAGACTCGTTAAAGGGACCCTCCTTAAAAGGTTTTAAAAGTATTATTATCATAAAGTCATTCCCGTTTGGGAACTTCTCGTTTGATCACCCAATAAAATTTAACCTGACCTGACCCCTTTTTTTTCCTGAATTGGTCACCTCGACAAAAATGCATAATTATTTTCTCTTAGTTGGTACCCTAAAGGTGGGAATAGAATTCTGAAATGGATTTATAAATTGTGTATTAGTCTTGGGTCTTGGGTTTAATTAAGAAATAAAAAAAAGGATTTGCTTACCAGAACTACCCATGACACAGACATACTCTGTAATAATAACAAAACTATTGTATTGCAATAAGACTAACACCGATTTAAAAGTCTTTACACATGAGTTTTATTCAAATTCGCATTTGGTTAATGAGCATTAGGTTCAGCGCTCATGTAAACTTAGAATAAATATGTCTGTCTAAATTTTTAAATTATATGCACACCTTTTGGGTACCAAACAAGAAGAAATAAATATGCATTTTGTCGAGGGGACCAAACCAAAAAAAAGGGTCAGGTCAGGAAAATTTTTATTAGGTGCCCAAATAAGAAGTGCTCAAACGGCAAAACATCTTTGCGGAAATACAGAAATCAACCAAACTTTAACAATGATATATTTCTACTTTTACCGAGAACAATAGAGACATTTTGCACCTCTTAAAATGTCAGACGTTTTTGGCCTCCTTATGGTTATCGTTATTAAACATAACGATTACGGCAGCAGTTTTAGACAGAGATTTTGCAGCCTCTTTTATGAAATTTATCTTGCGTCTGCGCTTTCTACACATAACCTTATTTTTGCCTGTGGTTCACCGATTTTAAAGTTAACGAAAAATTAGTATTTACTTTTATTCTTCATAAGATATAAATTGATATTTAAATATATGCAAACACTTCTGTTGATTTCGTTTTTTAAAGTAGATGCAAACAATACAGTATAAGCAAAACACAAAAAGTAAGGTTAGGTTTGGTAGTAGAATAAAAAGCAAGTGTGCCAGATTGTTACATCTAAATTAATTACTGATTTAGAATATCCGTAAAAGTGCAAGTCCGTTTTAATTTCTTAACATTATTTGATTTTTATTACTGCTATAGATTTTTTGCTAATTAGAGCCTAGGTATAAATGATATTTTAATTAACACGGCATTAAAATTTTAACCTTTTAAATAATTGATATTAAAATTTCTACAGTCCAGCAACCACGCAGTTTAACAATAACGATAACGATAACGATAAGCTCTTCGGTATTCATCCGTAATTTAAGGAGTCCGGTATGGTTAATAACGATAACAGATCATGTTTGCGTTACTGCGCAGTCTCAGAATAACGTTAACCACAACGGAATTGCAAAATAAGGGGTGCAAAATGTCTCTATTATGTATACAAATATCCATTGTCAAAACTAGTAAATATTAAAGAATTATCGTTTTTCTTTAATCTTCGAGACTTATACAGAGTGTCCCGTAATTAATTGGACATAGGTTAGTGTAGGATACCTAACATGAAAATAAAGCGTTTGAGCTCAATATGGCTTAATAAAAAGTCGTTTATTTCGAAAACGGCCTACTTTTTGGAGATCAAAGAAATAAATCTTTTTTGACTAAAATTAAATGCTGTTTTATTATTTTTACTTGCAAATGTGCTCACAGGGAGGTCAAAAAAGTTATGAATATTTTAATCAATTAATGTTATTGTATGTGGCGCCATCTAGCGGTAATGGCAAAATAAATATCAATTTGTGTTCGTCATCCCAAATAGTAAGAGTACACCAAATTTTACTTTAATCTGTCCAGTGGATTCCGTAATATTTCACTTAATGTTGGGTAAAAAATTAGTTTCAACACCCTGTAGAACGAAAACCAATAACATTTTGCTAAGCGACTACGAGACACCCTGTATATAAAACTTTTAATTCTATAGAAGAAAAAAACAATTGTTACCAGAATAATCTGGATTGGTGTTGGGGCCAAATTCGTAAAAATATAATTTATCAACAAATTGTGCCATATTACTTGCTGCCCTTCTGATTGGTCTATTAAAGTGGTCATCGCCAACAAACTAAAAAAATATTATTAATCTTACAAAGGTTTGCTTCTAATATATGTAACCACACTCCTGGACAAAAAAAAACAAGACAAACAAAATTTTAATAAATAACTTGTATTTTGACCCAAAAACTGTGGAATAATGTACCGTTACAATTTTTTCCAGTGTATTGGGTTTTAAAGCTTTTTTCTTAACATTTTCTTTTTTTATTTATATCAGTTTTTCTATTTTTAAAAAAAAATACACATTTTTAAATTAAACAATGAAATTTGTCCTTATTTTTAACTTTTGAATATAGGTATGTTTGGTTAAATTTTGATATTTTGACATAAGGAATCTGTGGTTTTTCTGTGTACCATTAATAAGCGGACACCCTGTATATACATACATACAATTAAAGCTAATAAAAGCGTGTTAAAAAGGAAATGTTAAGAAAATCAAATTTTAAAAAGTAAATATTTTAATATGCCTTATCAACAATCAAATCCAATAGTTTTTACCATCATTCAATTAAAGTAATTGTAGATTGTATGTATTAATTCCAAGTTTAGCATGTTTTAAAAAATTATAGGGCCATATTATAACGTCTGTTCATTAATTCAGATAAGTAGACTTACCTGGTTAAGAGCATTTAAATTTGAAGCTATGGGCAACAATCCGAAATAGTGATATTTAATTTTTTCTCCTGCTACAAGTCGGGTAACCACATTTCTTGTCATACTATAAGGAGGTAGGTTATTAATGGCCACATCGTAGAATAATAAGTAAAATCTTAAAAGATCTGAAAAAAATAATACTTAAGAATCTCTGGACTATTTTTACCATTTATTACTAACAAGCTAATTTTTCGTGAGTAGCTTCATTTTGACGAGACGACCAACTTTTTTCCTTATAACAATTTTCGTTGGTTCTGGTCACAGTCGGTCTATATAGGGTCGCGAAATTCGGCCATATTGCTTTGACGTGTTATGACGTCACAACTCCAATTTTTCGGCCATGTTGTTCAGTGCCGGAGATATACAGTTTATTGTATTAGTAGAACAACCGTTTACACAACAGTTTTTAATTATTATTAAGTTGTTAACTCTTTTACTTTAAATAAAAAATATTTAGAATTATATCTAATTAACTTAATTTAACTAAAATTATTTTAAGGAAAAAAGTTGGGCGTCTCGTTGCAGTGAAGCTACTTACGAAAAATTAGCTTGTTAATAATGAACAGTAAAAATGGGCCAGGAATACCCAACTAAATAAAAACCTGTAAAAAAAGGTTAAAAGTTAAATAAACTAGATTTAACGCATAGAATTTTGATAACTGACCTAATAAACATTTACTAGGTATACCCTTCTTTATGTAAAATATGCGGAAATTACATACAAAGTTTCTCAAAAAGTTCTCTCTCTCCCTATTTTTTTCTTGGTTTTGGTCCCTTCAGGTCCAATCCACCTCTCTCCCCTTCCGGACTATGCTTTCCAGGGCTTCGTCGGCGGAAAATCTGGGTAATCGAGCTCGTAGCTCCCAGAAATTCCAAAAAGAAAACAAATAATTCAACAATCGATGCAATGCATAAATTGTCGGCTGTCAAACCAAGATCTGCTACTGGTGTTACGTTTAACCTTCACTTTCACTACTGACAGTTCCCATGGCACGCCCATCTATTTCCCGCCATTTGAGAAATATCTCGTGTTCACCACCAAACAGGATACCATCAGCTTATAGGAATCTTCGCTCACAGCGCTGAGATCCAGAAGAAAGATGCCGTCAATTTAGCGTGAATCTTTCCTTGATCCCCGAAGGTAAAAAAACGTTCGTACGACACCTCTAGCCGCCACTCCGGGAAGAACTTTGTAGTCCTCTACGCGCGTCCGCACAGTCCGGAGGTCAAACAAAGAGTCCTCAAAAAAGTTAATACGTTTTTAATTTGTTCAAGACACCGCAGATAACGCCCTCTAAGGTTAACAATCAAAATTGATAACAAATTTTTTATTTATGACCTTTTTAAACCCCTATTGACCAAATATTGTGACAATAGACCTATTATTAACAAAATTATTTATAAAAACTAAAACCAGAGTAAATTTGTGACACCCTGTATCTCCAAAACCATCCGTTTTTTGACTAAGGTAAGGTGGGTTAGATCTTTGGAAGATAATCTCGGAGCCCGGAATTTCGAGATCTAGTCCCTTCTACAGTCCTGAAACCTTTGGGATTAAATTACTTAAATCCTGGTATTTTCGGGATTAATAAATAAATTTAATTTTTTCAAAACAATATTAAATGAAACAGAAACGCACTTCTTAGTTTTCCTGTTAAATTATCAAGTTGTCAATGTCATAATGTCAATTAAAATAAAAATCAGCCATTTTAATTTTCCAGTTGATTTTTGTTAGGTATACGCGGTCTTACTAGAAGAAAGTTATTCAAAAGCTACACTTTGCATCATGCAAGTTATTAGTTTTTTTCAGTGAAATATGTTTTTTTAAATATATTTTACTTTTTATCATTTATAGGGTTTATTGTTGCCTTAAGTGTGTTGTAATATATTACAAATTACAAATGTTTTAATGCGATCAATTAAGGTCAAAGCACACTAGACGCTCAGGTCTCGGTACGCTCACGGACCGATCAAATATTTTAGAAGCTTTTTAAATGAATGACCTTGAATGGCATTTAACTAGGTAAGATATTTGATTGATCCGTGAGCGTACCGACACCAGAGACAAGAATGAGACGCGTTACTGGTCCTGGAAATTTGTCCATTACGTTTTATCTCTCTCTGGTTTAACGCAAGTTCCTATAACTATGTCTCTGTCATTTATCATGGGAGGTAATCGTAGAGGGTGCAATCATCGCCCTTTCATGGTTGCCAAGTTGTTTACAATTTATGCATGAAAACTTTAATGTCTTTCTTTGGCTAAAACCTGATTATACTATATACCAAGAATCGAATATTTTTAACTTGACAACGCTGTCGCAGGCAGTCACGCCGAAATGTTATTCGATATTTCTGTTTGATATTTTTAAATGGCCGATTTGTTTGGACGCATTGTTTACATTTTTTGTGATTTATTGTGTGTTTCGTAGTGTTTTACCTTTAATTGGACTTTGAATATTGACTTTTATTAGTGATCACAGTGTATATATTAAATTTGTGCTTTACAACAGATAATTTAAGGTAATATTGACATGGTTATCTGTAAGAAAAAATCTTTATGAAAACCACATAAATGACATTTTTAATTAGATGTGTGTAATTATTGAACTAAACCCCAATATTTTATATTAATAGGAAACAAAGACAAGAACCTAATATTAAGGGAAAAAATGGCACAGCTATATAATTTGAATTTGGCGGGCAAACGATAAAGTCGACTCACGCGCCATCTTCGTTTACCTTCCTTGAAGACAGACAAGGAAGGCCCAGCAGCTATCTCTCTCTCGGATAATTTATTTACATTTAGTTGCTCGTCTCTCTTGTCTTTGCCGACACCTGAGTGGCTTTCCAGTGACGCAAATAGAGCGCTCCCGAGTAGCTCAGGAGCATTTCGTTCTACTTTATGGCGTTCCAGTGACGGAAAGTGTTATGCACCTGAGCTACTCCGTTTTTCTTTCCCCTTGCCCCTCATGCACCAACCCTCTTTTGGTTTTTGTGCTTCAAACGTGTTTTTATGATTAAGGATAGATTTTTAAAATTATTTATTTAAAATGGAATTAGATATTAAAAATGGATTATTATTATAAAGCCAAGAAAGGTTAAAAACAACGAAATTTTAAAATTTCTTAAAGTATCTCTCTTTCCTTGTCTAAGGATGCGTTCCAGTGACTAACTTTTTAGAGCAGTTCAAGAGCTTCAAGCCCTGGAGCGTGACGCACAAAAATTTTCGTCACTGGAAAGACCCTCTGAGCTCCTAGTGTGCTTTGACCTTTAGAGGTTATGAGAGGGTATGTCGATGTTGCAGAAAAACAGTTTTATTTTTTTTATTAGGGTACCTAATCAAGACCACTCTAGAAATATATTTATTAAAAGAAAGTTTGTATCAAGTTGATTTTTTTATAACAATTAGATTGGTTTTTGTTTTGAGGATAAAACTTTTTTAAAAAAGTTATATAAAACTAAAAGTTTATTTTGTAATATTTTCGCATTTTTGTACCCTACCCTTAAAGCCCGGGATCCCGGGATTGAAAAAAGGCTCGGGAATATATCCTCTAGTTAGATTGTTGTATTTTAGCCTCAGGTATCTGGAAGAGCTTTTCTTACGCACCTTTCAGAGACACCCTGTATATAGATTTTATAATTTCTTACTTGGAACCAGTGAAACACCAGCAGCTTCATTACTGTTGAAACCCATTAACACAGGAACTTTGGTAAAATTACCAGCCTTCTGCAAATCGTCACTAGGCCCTGTAAGAACAGCTCCAGGAACATTACTTGGTTCAACGACAGGTGCATAGGGAAGACCTCTTAGACCATTTGTTAAGAATACCTGTAAAAGTTTAAAGGTAGGCAAATTTTATTGAAAATACAAATTATCACTTGTAATACCACTAGTGGTAAATTTATTTCCGGAAGTTGTTCAAGGCCACGAATATTTTGAAAATTATAAATTTTCTTAAAATATTCGTGGCCGAGCAAAATTTGACGGAATAATTTAAGCACGTGTGGTATTCGGTAAGAAAAATTTGACACCAAGTTTGTGTTAAATTATATTCTTGTAAATTAATATTTGTAACTTTGACACGAGCTTTAAAATTTTACTATAAAATAATTATTTTTATTTTACCAACTGTAGTTGCAAATATATGTAATTTTAGAGCTTATCATTGTTTATTCTTTTATATTATATATACCTTATATTACTACAGTTGGTAAGAGTAGTTTATTTTAATTTTTTTAGACCCATACCTTGCTTTCGTTTGCTCTTCACTTATGTCTAGTACTTCAGTCTTATGATATTATTTTACTATCTGTAGTTGTATAAAATTGTCATTTAGGGTCTTAAAACCTTACATTATTTTATATTATGTTATGTCTGAAATACTACAACTGGTACAAAATAACATTTTCTTTAATTATGTATGTGAATGACATACATGACGTTAAAACAAGTTCAATGATTATGTCAAAAAATTTCCACTATAATTCGCTCCAGGGTACCGCAGGCAGGAGAAAAAATTTTCCGATAAATACTTGTGTTGTCATGGTAATGCAACCAAAACTACACTTAATTGGTCAAAAAACAATGTTGTGGAATTTTCTAAACAATTTTTTTATCGGATTGGATGTACTAAAATATGTTTTTATACGACTGCTTTAGAAAATGGGGTTTTGCACACACTAAACAAGCTTTGAAAATTGTATTTTGCGCACAATGTGTGCAAGGAAAATATGTTTTTTGCACACGGTTCTGTCTTTCAATATGATTTATTATGGTTTTTTATTGTTATGTCAAAAATATAGAAAACTCAAAGTAAGCTTTATTCCATAGCAACCGTCATAGTTTTCTTGTTTTGTTGATTAGATACCAATTTAGATACAAAAAATTTTGATTTCGCGAAAAATGTCCGATTCTGAAGAAATTCTAAAAAAGCGAGTTTAATCTCGTCAAACCTACTTCCAACAAAGTCAAGAGATCGATATGAAGCCGAGTTACATCGATTTATGAAGTGGAGACAAGCAAATAACGTACAAACGTTTTCCGAAAATGTTATGTTGGTGTACTTTGAAGAGCTGTCGAACAAATACAAGTCTTCAACATTATGGAGCACCTTTTCCATGCTAAAATCAACCCTGAGGGCAAACCAAAATACGGATATTGGGAAATACCAGAAGTTGCAGGCCCTAATAAAAAGAAAATCAGAAAACTATGTGCCAAAGAAGTCCAAAATTCTTAGCGAGAATGATTTTTGCCGCTTCCTAAAGAACGCTTCAGACGAGAAATATTTGCTAATCAAGGTAGGCATCACAGTTATTTTATTTATTTTATGGTGTCATTTTTTATAGTGAGAAGGTTTAGTAGGCAGGGGTTACCCAATTCTGTTTTTAAATAGTGCTAGTTTCATAAAGTACTTACTTAAAATGAATAAAACTAAAGACTTATCGGTATTTTTTCTTGTTTCAGGCAGTGGTGGCAGTCGGACTTTCTGGGGCATGCCGAAGAGAAGAATTGTGCTTCCTTAAAAGAAAATATGACAGATTTTGGCAGCGCAATGTTAATTAAACTAGAGAATACCAAAACGAAGATGCCGAGATCATTTACAGTGTCAGGAAGTCTCTACACCATCTTAAAAAAGTATTCTGCCCTTCGACCTCCACTCCTGCAAACAGATCGTTTTTTTCTTAATTATCAAAATGGAAAATGCACTCGCCAAAACATTGGAATTAACAAAATTGGCGGTATGGCAAAAGACATCGCCAAATTTTTGATGTTGGAAACTCCAGAAGCCTATACCGGGCATTGCTTTAGGCGGTCGTCAGCCACAATATTGGTGAATTCTGGATCAGATTTGCTGGCTCTGAAGCGCCATGGTGGATGGAAATCCAGCTCAGTCGCCGAAAGTTATATAGATGACTCGCTTAGTAATAAAATGGATGTTTCAGAGAGGATCTCTTCCTCTATGTCGTCTGTTGCGGCACAGCCACAACAGCAATTGAGTAATGAAGTGCCGCAAAGAAAACTGCAATATGCCGACGACAGAGAACTGTATAAGCAAGGTGCCAGAAAATGTTGTCTCCATCGTTAAAAAGTCGATCAACAATGCGACGATTCCTGCAGAAGTAAACATTACAATTAATATTTTAAAATAGTTATGAAGTTTCCTGTTTGCTAAATTATAGTCTGTAGTTTCTTGTTTTCATTACTTTTGTTTTGCGTTTGTTTTTAAAATAAAAATTTACACAAAAAATGTTTTTTTTATTTGCAGTCGTATAAAAAGTATCGTAAAAAACTCGTTAGAAAACCTCTTTGCACACTCGCGAGACTTGTGGACCTCGACTTCGTCTCGGTCCATCAATTTGTCTCGCCCGTGTGCAAAGAGTCGTTTTCAAACCTTGTTGTTTAATATACTATTTTAATTGCAACAATTTTTAATAAATGTAAATTTTTGCTTTTTTGTGCTTTAATGAGGGTAAATTTTAAGAGCTCCTTTAGATTAATATTCCAAATCGTTTTTGCCTTATAATTTTTTTTTACATTTTTACATTTATCTTTATCTAGATTTATCCTAAAATAATTTTTTAAACTTCTATAAACTTCTTTTATATTATCATAATTCCAATAGAAAATTCAAGGGTAATTTTCTAGAAACCTGCGGCACCTCCGATTTTAACGAAATTTGGCATACGGGGGTTTTTGGGACACTGATCACGAATCTGAAAGATTTTTGGCGGAAACGTTTTGTTCTCGACATATTCATCATTAAAGTTCAAATTTGAACTAAGCTTATTTTCACTATATTCCCCTTCTTTTTGCAAACAATTCTTGATTTAAAGCTATAGTGTCACACAATATTTGATTTTCACCTTTTAAAACCCCGTTTTTCTACGTTTTTTACATTATTTTTACATTAAATTGCGTGGCTATTCTTTGATAATGCGGCTACCATACATACACATATGGCTTCATGGCACACTGGGATTGAAATGAGTCAAAGTATAGCTATGCAATTTAATACAAAATAATGTAAAATACGTAAAAAAATGGTGTTTTAAAAAGTGAAAATCAAATAGTGTATGCCACTTTAGCTTTACATCAAGAATTGTGTGCAAAAAGAAGGAGAATATTGTAAAAATAGGATTATTTTAAATTTTAAGTCTGATGATGAATATCTCAAAAACAAAACGTTTCCGCCAAAAAATTCTTTCAGATTTGTGATCAGCGCCCCAATAAACCCCGTATACCAAATTTCGTCAAAATCGGAGTTGCCGCAGGTTTCTAGAAAATTACCAGTTTAACTTTTAAACAGAGTAAAAGAATATCATAAAAATAAAATTATATTTTTGAAAAGTAAAGACGAGCAAGTTTTTTATAAAGGCAAAAACAATGTAGAACATTAATCTAGAGAAGCTTTTAAATTGAAAGCTCATTAAACCACAAAAAGCAAAAATTTACTTTTGTTTTTTTAAATAATCTAAATGTACTTATATGCTTTAAGAATAACAAATCTTAGACATTTTTTCAAAATTCGAAATTTAAGAATAATTTACGGCAGTTAATTTAGTTCGATCTAATCTCTATTGAGGGTAAATTGGAAAATTAGTTTTTTTATTTCTAATAAAAGGCTTTGCTTTTAATTTTAAACAACTTCTCCAAAACATATTTTCTCTAAGTTCAAAAAAGAAAGTAGTTTTCTCTTGTGTCATAATCGTTAATTGGAATCTACCTCGTATACGCTATGAAATATTTAAAGTTTAATTAATGCTTTGTGAGTTTCGGTGTATGCAGAAGTTTTTATCAGAAATACAATTTTTTGAGAAATCAAAAATAATAGTTATTTTTGTTCCAAAGGCGTAAAATAACACTTTTACGCCCGCAGGTGGGCGTAAAATTGCTTTACGCCAGAGATTCAAACAATATTTTTGTACGACTGAAATTAATATACAAGCATCCTCTGTAGCTAGAGAGAAAATTTCCCAGCTTTTATGTTTCAAATTGTAACTGGTATACTTTCAACATATGTTTAATTAATTAAATTGTTGTTTTACCAAATAAAATGGGACATTATTTAATTCTATTATTGTTTTATAAACGCGGGCGGTTTTAATACTTTTTGCTCTAGGGCGCAAAAGTGCTATTTTACTCCCTCATTTATAAATGCCCTCAAATGGGAGCGTAAAATTTTATTTTATGCCCGGTCGTAAAGAAGTTTTCATTTATTTAACATTTCTGGCGGTCACTGTATTGTATACCGGGTGTTGCTCCGTCGAGCGGGACATAGGGAATCCCATATAAATTTTGAAGTGGTCCAATATTGGCTCCCCTAATTATTTTAGAAGAAAATATAATTCGGATTTTTTAACGAGCACAAAAAGTTGTACCCAGTGTACAAATTTCAGCTCTTCTCAGTCCGCGAGCTAAGAGATAAATGCTAAAACAGGTTACGAATCTCCTATCTTCTTACCCGCCTTGTATTATTAGAAGTTTATAATAAAATACTAGAAAAATTATTTAACCTCTTACTCTCAAGTTGTCAGATCAATGTCACATCATTCCTAAATAATGAACTACTTAAATCAAGAAAAAATCACTATTATAAAATGGTTTTACCAGGGAAATAGTTATCGAAGAGTAGCGGACATGTTTGCAGCCTATTTTCCCAATAGGCCAATACCATGTAAATCGACAATAGATTGGACGATAAAAAAATTGAAACTACAGGCACGGTAATCAATAATTGCAAATGTGAAGAAAATCGACGTGATCTTTCGCCAAACGATTTTTCTATGGGGACATTTAAAAACTAAGCTACCAATAAAAAATATGAAAATTTAGTCCAGCTAAGGAATGCAATTTCCGCTGAATGTGCCAGAATATCGATGTACCAACTAGCCAACGTAAGAAATGAGTTTTATAATCATTTGGGTTATTGTCTGGCAGTTAATGGAGGAATATTTGAGCATTTGATTAAATCCTGATATTTTCGTCATAAATTGACTTCTAAATATAGAAAAATTTGTTTTATTGTCTTGCGTAACTGTGAGTGCATGTGTTGGAATTAGCTGTAAACTAAAATGAAATGCGAGGATTCTTTTTGAAATTCCCGTATAAAATTGTTCAATTTGGCAATGACATTATAAATTAATGATCTAAATTGTCACTAATAAATCGATATGGTGATTTTTTGATTTCTAGATTACAGGGTGCATAATGAGATACTACGTTGCAGAAGTATTAAGCAGTTTACTCTTTACTGGTTGGTTGAAAAATGCTCAAATTTTCATTTTGGGTAGAACTTACTATGCTCTTCAATAAGTCCTAATAGCATTTTTTCTAAAATAATTAGGGAGCCAATATTGGACCACTTCAAAATTTACATGGAATTCCCTATGTCCCGCTCGACGGAGCAACACCCGGTATGCATACATAAAATTATGACCTAAAACAACTGTTAAGTTAGTTTCAAAAATAAGTATTGGGATTTTAACTTATTTTTGTATCAAATAAAATAAATGGAGCTTGTATACTTTGCAACCAGGCCTCCTATTTTATAAAGAGATAATGTATTTTTAAAGCAAAACTATTGCTATCCTTCAAAATTATTTTTAATTTTCGAAAAAAACTCCCTATTTGTTTTGAAAAAAGGAAATAAATAAAATTGTATAGAAGGAACAGTTTAAAAATGTAAATTCGGTACTCTTTGATAAGAAAAAAAATCACAATAAAGTTTAAAGCAAATAAATCGGCATGCTTGTCTTCGCGGCCGCCTTTGCTATATTTCTTTTTATGATATGCCGGTTGATGCAGCTGGTCATCGCACTATGGGATAGAAATTAATTTTTTGGTCAAAATTCTGAAACTTACCAATCTCACTTAAAATGAGGTGCTTTTTACTGGAAAAATATTATAAATTATTACAAATGCTTTTTGGAAACCTAAAACTTATTATATGTTATTATAAATTTACACCTCCCTTCACATTATTATTTTTATTGTACAAAATAAATTAAAATGTCAGCTTGTTTGGTTAATTCGGTAGTATTCTAGTCAGTAATCCGATGATTATTATCTCATATGATATACAGGGTACGACAATAGGTATGATTTTCTTAAATGGAATACCCTGAATATTATATCACCACCAAAAAAATCTTTTAAAATGCTTTAAAAAAATACTGTATTTGATGTGTCTATCTCAATTAGTTTCGAAAATATGACCATCCAAATCTGAAAAATAATTTTAAATTATTCTTAGAAGCGTAATAGAGATACATCTTCGCAACTTTTTTTATTTTTTAACGTATAAAATAAATAATAAACACTGTTTTGTTGGGTAGATTCTGTAGAATCCATATCTTTCATCAGAATGCTTTTATCTTTTAGGATATACAGTGTAGGACAAAACATATTAAATTTTAAAATGGAATACCTTGTAAATTATAAAAAAATCTTGTATCTGTCCTTACACTCAGAAGTAGCAAAAAGTAGGAAAGCAATTGTAAGTACAAAAACTGATAAAGAAAAAGTAAAAAAATATTTCACAAAAGTAGCGAGACTTCGCGAGACTGCATCGGAAACACAACAATAGCTCTTATTATTTAAACTCTTTTACTTTTTTAGTAAACAAGGCTAATAACAAACTAAGTAGATTAAATGTTGTATATTTATGTTAACTTAAAATACATTTTCAAGTTTCTTATTACCCCAATAGAAGTCGTCATATCCTTTTATAATTTTGCGTACATGTAGTTTGGAGTATCTACTTTGAAATACACAGCATGAGTCATTAAAATTTCAAAGTTGCTTTTTGGCAAAAATAATGGATTTCTACCCCATAGTGTATCGACGCGTCGCTGTAAGGACAGCGGCGCCTTTGCTATAAAAGAGTCCGATTGCAGGCGGCCTCTTTTTATGTTTTTTTGTATTATTTTCAGAGGGTACCGAATTTGCGCTTTTAAAATGTTCCTACTATACTGTTTCCTACCGTCGAAGCTGATAGCCATCCAACCCTTTGTAGCTTTTCAGCTTCAATTTTCTCAAAACCAGTTACTAAACCAGCAGTATTTATATAAAAAACTCCAAGATTTAGTGCAACCAATTTCGCTGTTTCCCGGGCTCTGGTACACAAACCCCATAAGTTTAGTGAGGTACCACTGTTCATTATAGCTTTATGAAATAATCCTGGAAAAATAGTTATTAAAAGCTGATAAAAATACTTAATAGAGACATTTTGCACCCCTTATTTTGCAATTCCGTTGTGGTTAACGTTATTCTGAGATTGCGCAGTAACGCAAACATGATCCGTTATCGTTATTAACCATACTGGACTCCTTTAATTACGGATGAATACCGAAGAGCTTATCGTTATCGTTATTGTTAAACTGCGTGGTTGCCGGATTGTAGAAATTTTAATATTAATTATTTAAAAGGTTAAAATTTTAATGCCGTATTAATTAAAATATCATTTATACCTAGGCTCTAATTAGCGAAAAAATCTATAGCAGTAATAAAAATCAAATAGTGTTAAGAAATTAAAACGGACTTGCACTTTTACGGATATTCTAAATCAGTAATTAATTTAGATGTTACAATCTGGCACACTTGCTTTTTATTCTACTACCAAACCTAACCTTACTTTTTGTGTTTTGCTTATACTGTATTGTTTGCATCTACTTTAAAAAACGAAATCAACAGAAGTGTTTGCATATATTTAAATATGAATTTATATCTTATGAAGAATAAAAGTAAATACTGATTTTTCGTTAACTTTAAAATGGGTGAACCACAGGCAAAAATAAGGTTATGTGTCGAAAGCGCAGACGCAAGATATATTTCTTAAAAGAGGCTGCAAAATCTCTGTCTAAAACTGCTGCCGTAATCGTTATGTTTAATAACGATAACCATAAGGAGGCCAAAAAACGTCTGTTATTTTAAGAGGTGCAAAATGTCTCTATTGTTAGTCGTGTGTTAAATGTTTTAATGCAAGTCACTTTAGCCATTTCTAGAGATTTTTTATCATTTTGTGCTATTTTCCATTTTTAAAATTTGAGGAGTAGTATTTCAGTTCAAGGGTTTTATAGAAACGATATTTATTGTTTTGTGATATTTTCCTTAGTGTAGAACACTGGCGTAGATAGTATTTTCAAATTACCTACTATATCTAAACATGAAACCCAAACCAAATTTATACCAGATGCCAGTCAAGATCGTTTGACTAGGTAAGGTTGCCTCGTAAAGCCTTGCAACATGGCGGACCATACGTCACATATGTATTTTGCTCATTATTTAATGAAGTTTTTAGCAGTGTAGTTTGTGTTTTTTGTCAATATTAAAGAAATACTTTTAAATACTGTTAATTCCAGTTGTTACCGTAACTTCTTTATTTCCTATTAATAAATTATTTAACAATGATTATTCTAGCTGATTTTTATATCGCGCTCTTTCGCCCTCATAGCATTATCCGTCTAGACATCCTTGTTTGCTATGTTGGCGCCAATAAGGAACCAGCAGTGCGGTACATATGTGACGTAATGAGGCAACCTTACCTAGTTAAACGATCTTGGATGCCAGTGGCCTTAAGAGGAACTTTGGCAAAGCAAATTTTAATTTTAAAATTTGCGAAAAAATTTAATTTTTGGATTACTTCTCCCAACTCCCAGAAAAAAAATCAAGTTCCAATGGAGAATTCTCTTTTTGTATTTTGTCCGTAAATTAAAATCCAAATTTTATTCGACAAATTCTAAATTTTAAAAAAATATCTACATTTCTTTAAAAAAACTATAGCCACTTCAATTTTTTTTACTTCACAATTTTTTAATGCCAAATTTTTAGATGTGTGTCGATTTTAGCAAAAGGAATTTGTTAACAATTTGAGGAAAAAATACAAACAGGCGATTTGCTTTCAAAAGATTGGATTTTTTCTGGGGAGGGGGTAATCCATAAATCAACTTTTGTCGCAAATTTCAAAATTTAAAATTTCTTTACCAAAGAGTGTTTTTCTTCAGGTTTTTTTTTTAATCTTTGGACAAACCACGAAGGCTAAAAGCTTAAATACTAACGTACCGTGGGTGTCTTAAGCGAGGTAAGAGGGAGTTTGTTGACACGGGACTTAAATACTTGAAGATTTGGGGGGAAGGAAAGACCTCCGCGGGTAGCAGGTTCCACAATCTAGAAACTCTAGGGATAAAAGAACGAACAAAGTGAGAAGTTTGGGGCCTGTCCAGTTGGACCGTATAAGGATGCATACGCGCGAAAGCACGAGTTTCTCTGTTGGGAACCGTGAGTGGAGGAACTATACTGGACAATTCTTCAGAGCAGAAGGCATGGAAGTACCTATAAAAAAGCGATAAATCCCCCACAGCCCGACGATGGGCAAGAGAGGGGAGCCTTTCTGTAAGTAAAGGATCATTAATGAGACGAATAGCTCTTCTTTGAATAGAATCAAGAATGCTTAGGGTTGTGGGGGACGCCATGCCCCAGATATGAGAACAATATTCCAAGGGAGGTCGGATTTGGGACACATATAAAGTGTATAAATTAGAAGCGGAAAAATACTTTTTGGCTCGAAAGAGAAATCCAAGCTTTTGAAGCTGCCGTGGCTATAGATACAATGTGTTTATGCCAGTTAAGGTTACTTTCAAATGTGACGCCCACAAGATTAAAGGTGTCTTTGCTCTGTAAAACTTGGCCGCTCATAAGTACAGGATTAGTATTTGATGACTCTTTTCGCGACAAGGAACATGATTGTGTTTTGGATGCATTAAAATGGACGAGATTTTTGGCGCCTCAATCCAATATTAAATTAAGATCCTGTGAAAGAGATATCTGCATCGCTCTGCGTTTGTTTTCCAAGTCAGGTTTAGTGATGGGTTTAGGAACCTGAAAACTGGAGTGAAGGGTACTATCGTCGGCGAAACTATGAATAGGATTAGTTGTGGACGAGAGAAAGTCGTTGATGTGAAGAAGAAACAATGTTGGTGCCAGAACTGAGCCCTGAGGGACTCCAGCATTTACTTGGTGAAAGCTTATAACTGATATACGACGATCAGATAGATAACTAGAGAGCCAAGTACAGAGTTTAGTTGAAAGACCATAGGAGGGAAGTTTATTAAGAAGTGCGGCATGCCAGACCTGGTCAAAAGCTTTGGATATATCAAGAGCAACGATCTGGGACTCACCTAGAAACTCAAGAGACTTGCTCCAGCAGTGTGATACGAAGGAAAGAAGATCTGCTGTAGATCTTTGTGGCGAAATCCATACTGCCTGTCATGCAGAATGTGCCAGTCTTTAGATATAGTCATTTAAAAATATTATCTACGAGAGTGGTTTGCAAGTTTAAAAAATGCACCCTGTATTATGATTCGTATTAGGGGAGCTTTTGCATATTAATAGATTTGTAGTTGTTTTTAAATATAAATTACTTTTATGTTTGTGAAACAAGAGGCATACATCCAATGCAATATGCAATTATTTTTGGGTAAAATATGGGATGCGGGCTCAATCACCTTAAAAACCTTAATTCCAGTGTTACCATATTGGTAAAAAAATATTTTAAATATACGTTACCTGTAGTTTGATTGGTCTGCATTAATAGGTTAACTGATACCGCGCCAGCACTTTCTCCGAAAATAGTTACATTGTTGGGATCACCACCGAAAAAGGCAATATTGGTCTGTACCCATTTTAATGCTAAAACTTGATCCTTGATACCCCAATTGCCTGAAGCAGCTGAATCTTCGGTACTTAAAAATCCGAATATCCCTAAAAATCATTGGAATCTAAATTAAATCCTATTACTTTTATTCTTAAATCCAGGGGCTCCATTTTCCACGGTAAGATAACACAGCCCCACAAAAACAAAAAGTACATAGTAGTATTCCCATGTATTATTTGACGCTGAATCCGATCATGTTTTTTTCTTTTTTTTTTTTCACCCTTTCGGGGTCATCCCACCCAGGTCCGACGACCGCCCCCTAGGTGGTGCACTGCAGCCTGAAGGCTTATTGTACCTTGACCCCTACTCCTTCTCATTCACACACCATTCATTCCATAACTTGGATGGTTGTTGCTCGGTCCGCTTCCCCGAGCAGAAACACCGTGTGCCACTGCCCAAAACACCGCTGTCGCCGGACACCCATCCAAATTATGGGCGCGCATTCCACTGCTTAACTCCGGAGATCGACGCTCGCCGATACAACCAAAGCCGCCACAAGCGCGCCGATCATGAGTTTAGAAACGGCCCCATACTTTTGGAATTGGCCCCACGGGCCGAAAATGGCCCTTTTAGACCTTGGAATACGGTTTCTGGGGTAAGGCTAGGTCGTGGGTGCATTCTAAAGCCAAAACCGAATTTGTGCTTGACAGGAGTACAACTAACTAAAATTTCCTGTTTGGGACCGGGAAAATTACCCCTTAGGGGCCGAAAAAGCGTGTTTCAGACGTAGTAGACGTAGCAACAGTGATATTTTCATGTACATTTAAATTCTGGACCTAACACTAAACAAAAAGTTTTGGCCTGTAAAAATTTCTAATTTGTGACCGGGAAGAGGACCCCTAGGGGCCGGAAAATTGTGTTTTAGACGTAGCAATCAGAGCAGTGGGATTTTTATGTCCTTATAAATTATCTAGTGTAGATTGTTATTGGTTTGTGTCAAAGTGCCTCTAAGGGGTCGTTTTCCCGGTCCCAAACTGGGAATTTTAACGGGCCAAAAACTTTTGCGCATAGTTTAAGAAAGTTTCTGCTGTAATTGCTACGTCTGAAACACGATTTGCCGGCCCCTTAGGGGTAATTTTTTCGGTCCCAGGTAGAAAATTTCGGTTAGCCGTAAACCTGCCAAGCACAAATCCGGCTTTGGCATTAAAATGCACCCTGGACCCCGTCTTATCTCGGAAACCGTATTCTAGGGGATTATAGAGGCCACTTTTGGCAGTAGAGCCAATTCCAGACGTGCAGGACCATTTTTGAGACCGGGATCGGATGCGTAGATTCGTAAAATACATGGGAATACATATGTCTGACTCTTGTGTATGAACTTTCGTTTTTTGTAAGGCTGTGTAACAGACAGCTTTCCAAAAGAAAATTATTTTTCTGTTCTTAAACTGTCTACTTTTTAATTTAATAGAAAGAGGCAAACAAAAGAGAATTTTACAATCTTTTCATCAAAAATTCAAAAGTAGGGGCTTAGACCGAAATAAGTAACTAGTATAAGCCACAGATTTCATAATAATTACGATGAATCTGTGGTATGAGTACATAGCTTTTAAAGTGACACCCACAAAAAAGCTGTGTAATCTCTACATTTCAACAAGTTCAGGCTTTTGTGAACAAAAAAAAAATAATGAAAGCAATTTTTTTATTATTAGGAATTTTTATAAAAAGGACCCCTATGTGTAATAATATTAAAAATTGTTTTAAGAAAAATATGGTAAGGATTTAAAATAACTTTTAAATATGCAAGCTTTTTATTTTGATTTTTTTCTACGAAAATAGTAAAAATTTAGGTTTCCACATTGGTGCAATATTTTTTATACTTTTTTTTTATAACATTAAATGTAAAAAATACTTAGAGTTGTTCCATAAAACTTATAAAACTATTAAATGCATTGCACGTTTTTAAAAACGGAAATTCTCAACTTTATTTATTTTTTTTTATTCTTTCAAGTAAACAAGTTTGCATATTTAAAAGGTATTTTTAATACGTAACATTTTTTTAGAACAATTTTTAATATTATTAAAAATTAACGTATTTTACTCTTAAGCAATAATCACATTTTCTTCAAACCTCTTATTGATACAATTTAATATCTGATGGTTGTCCTCTAGGTTTTAGACCATACAGAACTTTTCACAAAGAAAAACTTTTTTCGTAAAATTAAATAATTATTTTTTTATAGGACATAGAAACACTCTATAATTAATAAATTAATAAAATTGTTATACATATAACCTACCAAGCCGATAATTAAATGATACGAAAATCAGTCCTTTTTCCAAAAATCTTTCTGGGCCGTAATCGTCGAATTTCGAGCTTCCTTTGATAAAAGCTCCTCCATGAATCCAAACAAGAACCGGAAGATTTGATGTTGTAGTTGTATTTTCCTTTAAGCAAAAGAAAAAAAAAAATATATAAAGGGTTTTCCATTTTTAACGCTCGATGTTTGACAACAGCGCAAGAATAATACAGCCGTTATTTTACTATGGAACGCTACAAGATTGAACAACGCGTAGAAATCGTTAAAACTTATTATCAAAATTAGTGTTCATTTGGCCAAACGATCCGTGCACTGCGTTTAATTTATGGTATTTTCATCTAGATCCTGCGATTTAACTTCGTTGATTTCTTCTTGTGGGGCTTTGTGTCAGAATTTCATCGAAATTTGATCTCTAGGATTTGAATCACTCGGAAAACCGCGGCGGTTTGTTTTATTTCATTCAAAAACTTACATATGCATACCGGGTGTTGCTCCGTCGAGCGGGACATAGAGATTCCCATGTAAATTTTGAAGTAGTCAAATATTGGCTCCCCTAATTATTTTAGAAAAAATGCTATAAGGATTTATTGAAGAGCACAGTAAGTTCCACCCAAAATGAAAATTTGAGCATTTTTCAACCAATCAGTAAAGAGTAAACTGCTTAATACTTCTGCAACGTAGTATCTCATTATGCACCCTGTACTCTAGAAATCAACAATAAAAACACCATATCGATTTATCAGTGACAATTCAGATCATTAATATATAATGTCATTTCCAAAACTGAACAATTTTATACGGGAATTTCAAAAAGAATCCTCGCATTTCATTTTAGTTTACAGCTAATTCCAACACATGCACTCACAGTTACGCAAGACAATAAAACAATTTTTTCTACATTTAGAAATCAATTTATGACGAAAATATCAGGATTTAATCAAATGCTCAAATATTCCTCCATTAACTGCCAGACAATAACCCAAACGATTATAAAACTCATTTCTTACGTTGGCTAGTTGGTACATCGATATTCTGACACATTCAGCGGAAATAGCATTCCTTAGCTGGACTAAATTTTCATATTTTTTATTGGTAGCTTAGTTTTTAAATGTCCCCATAGAAAAAAATCGTTTGGCGAAAGATCACGTCGATTTTCTTCACATTTGCAATTATTGATTACTGTGCCTGTAGTTTCAAATGTTTTATCGTCCGTTCTATTATCGATTTACTTGGTATTGGCCTATTGGGAAAATAGGCTGCAAACATGTCCGCTACTCTTCGATAACTATTTCCTTGGTAAAACCATTTTAAAATAGTGATTTTTTCTTGATTTAAGTAGTTCATTATTTAAGAATGACTGACTGACAACTTGAGAGTAAAAGGTTAAATAATTTTTCTAGTATTTTATTATAAATTTCTAATAATTCAAGGCGGGTAAGAAGATAGGAGATTCGTAACTTATTTTAGCATTTATCTCTTAGCTGGCGGACTGAGAAGAGCTGAAATTTGTACACTGGGTACAACTTTTAGTGGTCTTTAAAAAATCCTAATTATATTTTCTTCTAAAATAATTCGGGGAGCCAATATTGGACCACTTCAAAATTTACATGGGATTCCCTATGTCCCGCTCGACGGAGCAACACCCGGTATATGTTACGCATGTCTATTTCCTTTTATTACTAAAATACCCTAAAATTGCAACGAAATTCGGATACTCTGTACTCCCATTTATTTTAAAATAGAAGAATTGCTTCAATTTTTATCCCCATTTTATATAAAATAATTAATAAATTGTTTTTAGAATCTGCGTTTAACTTACATAAGGGCTGTACACATTAATGTATAAAGCAATCTTCTTTTCCAAAATCTTAGTACCTAAAATGTCACTTAACTCGTATTGTATACATTCATTTTTATCTTCGGTGGCATTAAGACGCTCAGTCCATGGAGAATTTGGTTGGGGGCCTAAAAAAATAACTAAATAATAATCGGTAGCAAATAGTAAAAATATTTAAGGCCCGGTTTTATAAATTTCGTTTAAACTGAAGTTTTAACTTAAGTTAAAACCATAAATTAAAACAGGAGTTTAAACCTAAGAGATGCGATATAGCTGTTGTATAGGTTGCGGTTAAATTATATTTGGCTAACTTTACGATGTTATAAAGTTACCAATATTTATTGCTATTTTTGACAAATAAGCGCTGCGTCATGCGTATGAGGGCTGTGCGATTTTTTGGGTTTATTTAAATTATGATTTTTTGTCTACTTTGCTTTTAGAATAACTTATGTCTGGCTCAAGCTGTACATTAAACTTATCTTAAAATATTTTACTTTGTACATACTTTCTTAATAAACAAGATAGGCGTTCTACTTTCAGTCTAGTAGGTCTTTCCAACGTTGCCCTAATTTGGGGAACTAAGTTTCAAACAGAGGCTTTTAAAAGCCTAAAGTGTTGAATAAATTGTTTCTCTGTCCACTGATTTGATGCAACATTTTTTACCCTGAGCAAAAAGTATTCTATTCTGTCTGGGATTTTCAATAACTTTAATAATATCTAGCTCGTCTTCATTATCAGAGAGTATAAAAATGTAAATCAAAGACGTGTCCATTTTTAAGCAATTAATTTGTAGTATTTTTATTAAAACTTGCTTTTCAACTTTAAAAAAATTAAAATAATGTTAAGTGTTATAAAAATAAACAATAAATGACAAGATGTCAGATGACTGTAAACTCAGCTTGCAGTTTAAACCATACCCCATCCATCGTTTATAGTTTAAACTCCAACTGATGTTTAACTAGACCTGTAAAACACGTATTTTAATTAAGACCTAAGTTTAACTGTAGGTTGACGTTTAAACCATACTTATAAAACCGAGCCTAAGTGGCACTATCAATTTTTATTTGTCCAAGCGCATAATCACTCTGTCCCTGGTAAAAAACAGAAAATATAGTGAATTCAAGTGTTTTATTAGAAACTTTTTTATTTATTTCAATAAATTCAAATCCTAAACTAATTATTATTTTTATTATTTCTGCAATGTATTGCTTTTTCATTAGTCTTCAAGTAATTCAAAGGAAGTGTTTTTTAAATTTACTCTTGGTCCCCATGCAACAAGAGTATCAATAACTTTATATTGCTACCTTAATACCTTCAAATTTAAAAATTAATGTCTGAGTATAGTACTTATTAAGAAAAAATATGCTATATTTTTTTAAAATCTTCATTTGGCATTTTTTACATATACAGCGTGTCTACTTAAGTTGGCACCACATAAAAAAACTTTTTATTATTACCTTTACGAAAAAAAATGGTATTTCTTATAAAAAGTTCTACATGGTCTTAAACCTAAAAGGCAATTTGTATCCGGGGTATGTAAAAAATATGAATTTTGCTTAAGAGAAAAAAATAATAATAAAAATTTTTATAAAAAAAATATGTTTAGAATTAAAAAATACCTTCCAAATGTGCAAAATTGGTTTATTTAAAACACTTTTTAAACATTTTTTTTTGGTGATAACAAGCATGTCTGTGACTATTAACTATTTTAACAGCCACTAGGCTTTTTTCCATGTTACATTATAAAATAAGTATACATTAATGTATAAACTTAAATTTTCATCATAATGTATAAAAATTTGATAAAACAAGTTTTTCTTGAAAATTAACAAGATTGCATATTTGAATGTTATTTTTAATCCTAAACATGCTTTCTTTTAAAAATTTTCGATAATATGAAAAATAAGGGTACTTTTCTCTCGAGCAAAATTTATATTTTTGACATACCTCGTATAGCACTGCTAAGTAATATCTGGTAATTGCATTTTAGGTTTTAGACTATCCAGAACTTGTATTAAAGGATACCTTTTTTAAATAAAACCTATAATAAAAAAACTTTTCCACATGGTGCGAACTTAATTAGACACGTTGTATATTTGGGACAAACCATGAAGGCTTAAAGCCTAAATACTAACGTTACGTGTCTTAAGAGAGGTAAGAGGGAGTTTGTTGACACGGGACTTAAATACTTGAAGATTTAGGGGAAAGGAAATACCTTCGCGGGCAGCAGGTTCCACAATATAGAAACTCTAGGGATAAACGAACGAACAAAGTGAGAAGTTCGGGGCCTGTCTAGTTGGACCGTATAGGGATGCATACGCGCGGAACCACGAGTTTCTCTGTTAGGAACCGTGAGTGGAGGAACTATACTGGACAATTCTTCAGAGCAGAAGCCATGGAAGTACCTATAGAAAAGCGATAAATCCCCCACAGCCCGACGATGGGCAAGAGAGGGAAGCCTTTCTGTTAGTGAAAGATCATTAATGAGACGAATAGCTCTTCTTTGAATAGAATCAAGAATGCTTAGGGTTGTGGGGGACGCCATGCCCCAGATATGGGAACAATATTCCAGGGAGGTCGGATTTGGGACACATATAAAGTGTATAAATTAGAAGCGGAAAAATACTTTTTGGCTCGAAAGAGAAATCCAAGCTTTTTGAAGCTGCCGTGGCTATAGATACAATGTGTTTATGCCAGTTAAGGTTACTTTCAAATGTGACGCCCACAAGATTGAAGGTGTCTTTGCTCTGTAAAACTTGACCGCTCATAAGTAGAGAATTAGTATTTGATGACTGTTTTCGCGACAAGGAACATGATTTTTTTTATCTTTGGACAATCTACGAAGGCTGAAAGCCTAAATACTAACGTACCGTGGGTGTCTTAAGCAGGGTAAGAGGAGTTTGTTAACACGGGACTTAAAAACTTGAAAATTTGGGGGAAGGAAAGACTTCCGCTGGCAGCAGGTTCCACAGTCTAGGGATAAAAGAACGAACGAAATGGGAAGTTCGGGGCCTGTTCAATTGAACTGTATAGGGATGCATACGCGCGGCACCACGAGTTTCTCTGTTGGGAACTGCAGGAGGAGGGACTGTACTGGACAATTCGTCGGAACCGAAGCCGTAAAAGTATCTATAGAAGAGCGATATATCTCCCACAGCTCGACAATGGGCAAGAGAAGGAAGTCTTTGAGTAAGTAAAGGATCATTAATAAGACGAACAGCTCTTCTTTGAATGGCATCAAGAATGCTGAGGGTTGTAGGGAATGCCATTCCCCAGACATGAGAACAATATTCCAGAGAGGGTCGAATTTGGGACACATACAAAGTGTATAAATTGAAAGGAGAAAAATACTTTTTGGCTCGGAAAAGAAATCCAAGTTTTTTGAAGCCGCGGTGGCTATAGATACAATGTGTTTATGCCAGTTAAGGTTATTCTCAAATGTGATGCCCACAAGGTTAAATGTGTCACCGCTCTGCAAAACCTGGCCACTCATAATATTGTGTTTTGGATGCATTAAAATGGACGAGATTTTTGGCGCCCCAATCCGATATTAAATTAAGATCCTGCGAAGGAGATACCTGCATCGCTCTGCGTTTGTTTTCCAAGTCAGGTTTAGTGATGGGTTTAGGAACCTGAAAACTGGAGTGAAGGGGTACTATCGTCGGCGAAACTATGAATGGAATTAGTTGTGGACGAGAGAAGGTCGTTGATGTGAAGAAGGAACAATGTTGGTGCCAAAACTGAGCCCTGAGGGACTCTAGCATTTACTTGGTGAAATCTTGAAGAATGGCCGTCCACAATAACTGATATACGTCGATCAGATAGATAACTAGAGAGTCAAGTACAGAGTTTAGTTGGAAGACCACAGGAGAGAAGTTTATTAAGAAGTGCGGCATGCCAGACCTGGTCAAAAGCTTTGGACATATCAAGAGCAATGATCTGGAACTCACCTAGAAACTCAAGAGACTTATTTCAACACTGTGATGTGAAGGAAAGAAGATCTGCTGTAGATCTTCTTTCCTTCGTATCATGTCCTAGGGCGCCTCCAACAGTTAATACGGTCCTGGGTAGAAGCTTAATATTTTATATTAAATTATGGTCTTTTGGATAATATTTATTCCAAATTTTACTGTAAGCATTAAAAAACAAAAAGAACTTTATCTTATCGGACAGTTCAAAAAAATATCCATCGGACAACCAGTCTCTTGAAAAATCAGTCACTTGGATAACTAAATTGTCCGTAGGACAATTTGATTGTCCTTGCGGGTTGGAATATAGTAATATGACTTAATTATTGGCTAATTAATTAGCTCTTTTGCTAGTGATCCTGCCTTTTGATCATGGTGTAGGTTTGAATTCTTTGTACATAAGACGTACCTAATGTTGATTTTTCTGGTTTTGACGTTAAAACTGTTTAAAGCTGGCAAATTGCCCCAGAGCAGCGCCAAGAAACAAAATTAACTGTTTAAAGGGCTCTGCTTATTGCAGATTGCAATTAAGCGAGTAATTACCTATTTTTAAAAATAAATTAATTAAACAGAAAAAAGATTTTTAAAAATATGAAAATTTTAATTCCGGGACAAAAATAGTTGATTAACCCGAGTTGTTCCTATATTAAATATTAAATAATTAAAATGTTAAAAATAAACTTACGGCAAATCTTAGATCTCCTACCGGAGGTTCTGCATAGGGAATTCCTCTAAAAGCTCTATAGTAAACATTGTTTCTTGCTGTATAATTTACCACTCCTTGTATAGGCCCATCTGCTATAGTTAGATCAGCAGTCTAAAAACATAATTTCACGTGACGGTTTATTACTTTTCAAAAATAATGTTAGTGTACCTAAATACACTGGCTACAGAGCCGAATGTAATATTATGCTGTGTCCAGACTTGCAACAATTCGCTGCGCCAAATAGCGCGCCACATAGCCACACATAGCGCGGACGTGGACGTGGACGAAATTCACGTCGTTCCAAGGGCTTGGGAATGATTCCGCGGTGATTCAGAGCTTATCGGTTTTTGCATCAAAGTATCGCGCAAATAGGTTGGTTTGTTTGGACGGATGTTTGGCGAATTGTTGCAAGTCTGCACGCAACTTTACACGAACCACTTGATGTCACTTTTAACCCGTCAATAACTTAAAAACTATTTACCGTAAACACATGAAACTACGTGTGTTTATTTATATTCATAAGAACAACTAGAAGCCCAAATTTCATCAAGCTAGCTCAAAACGGTTATAATATTATATGAAGGTCCAAAATTCGTCAATTTTCCACTGACTGACTGACTGACATATAGAATAAAAACCTAACCCACTTCCAAATGACCCTAGTAAGATGAAATTTGGAATCAAGCTCGGACATTGTGTGTAAGCGTAGAAAAAACCCAAAAGTAAAAAAATTTAAAAATAGGGAGGGGCCCTATACAAAAATATATATATAAACTGTATTAACTGTAGCGTGTGAACCGTTACAAGTAGATATTTAAAACAAATTCTATATATTTTATGTATTATTATATTTGCTATATGTATGACAAAAATATAAAAATAAAATTAAGCAATAAAATAAGTGGTGTATACAAAATTTTTAATACGCGCTAATAAATGTTAACAAGGTTGCTATATAGCCTCGGAATTGGCTAATTTAAGCATAAATAGGTAGCAGATAATGAATGAGCAAGGCGCACTGATATTTCTAACGTTTAAGAAAATGTAGAACAATAGCA